>RXPK01000630.1:0-199637 GCA_004143645.1 Protaetia brevitarsis
CATCCATCAGCCTAGTCCGCCACCTTAGGATTTTAGGTTTTGTGTTAGGTTGTCTTCCTCTCGGTCCGTGCAGTTAACCAAGACCCCCCATTCCTTTCGGGACTTGGTTTAACAGTTGGGCTTTCGGTAGCCGAAAGCAAGAACTGGCATCGTTGTAGAACCCTGTGCAAGCCCTTAGCCACCACACGATAGCTCGAGCGAGGGGGAGAATAGTCATGGCCGACTATGATGTATTTAAAGAAAATATTTTCAGCCTTATAACACTTTTAATATGCAGTGTGTCGATATCAACTTTTCTTATTTTAATTGGAATGGTGTAATTTTTATGGGTCTATTGTAGTGCTCGTATCATTTGTGATGAGTTTGTAATAATTTTTGAGATATTTGCCGTCGGTTAGTACTAACGTTTAGTATACCTATTTCTGATAGATTTTGTAACATTCACACTCATTTCATAAAACCGACAGGAATATGCCAAAGTTACTACTGTAAAGCAAGTCATTTGAAACACTCTGTATAGTATTTTTCAAAATGATGCAACATCCCTTCTTGCACACATTTGTAATAATACTTAAAGTATTTATTGTGACTAGTTTCCTTATTACTAGTAAATTTCATTTAAAGACATTAATAATAATTATTAGATATTAGGAAGCAATCAGTGTAATTAATTTTATTAATTACACATTAACAAGCGAATGCATTATTTACATCGTTTGACATTTAACTTTCTTGTAAATTATTTGAAAGTAAAGAAGGTACTACAAATAAAGAAAAACAGAAAACACTTCTACCAACACTTTTGTTATACTTTCTTTACTTTAATATAATTTAATAGCTTTATTTGCAGATACGATAATGTTTGTTGCGAACAATTAAATGAATTTTACTAATAATAAGGAAACTAGTCACAATAAATACTTTAATTATCATCACAAATGAAAGCAAGACATAACGCATCATTTTGAAAAAATGTTATACAGAGTGTTTGCTTAATGGTAGGAACTTTGGCATATTTCTTTTGGACATAAGGTTCTAAACACCCTGTATAGGACATTGTAGTTACTGTTGCCGCAGTCAATACCTATGACCGTGTACTTGCATCCACATAAGTAGAATATCTTAATGTCTAATAGCCTATGAGATATTTAATTTTATTGGAAAGATTGCAAACGTCAAAATTTTGACAAAATTGCAAATATCTCAAAAACGATTAGCTTTAGGAATGGGAAACATTCTAATGATCCAGTTCGGTGGGATAGCCTCTATACGGTCGAAAATCCAATAAGTCATTGAATCAGAATCCTCGAATTAATATTAAGAATCTATGGCTGAAAGGAAGCAAGCTGCAAGAGTACCTACATAAAACGATTTGTAGTAAAGGAGAAGCTGAAAAATGACGAATAGCGCAGAGAAAATACAAACTATCCATGTTTTATTTCTGTATAAAATAAAATTTAACATTCATCAATGAAGGAAATTTCCTCAGTCTTCCAACAGGTGATCAAATTCAATTTTGTTTATTATTTATCCAGCAAACATATAAATGTGCGTACAATGTCAGGAAATATGTATATAAAAATGTATATACATAAAATATACAATACAAAACATTATAAAGAAACAAATAAAAAAAATTGTACACACTAATCAAATATCTTATGGACAATTTGTCAAAATAATCAAGGAAGAACATATATATATATATGAAATTGGCTTAGTCAGAAATTTCCTAACAAATGGATCGGAAGGAAGGGCGCTATAGAATGGACAACGAGACCACCAGACTTTTTTTATGCAGGCATCTAAAGACAGTAGTGTATAAAGCTCAGTTTAGCTTGTGTATTGTATTTGTTAACGATGCCTTGATAGTTGAGTTAATGTGGAGATAGCTCAGAGGATAATGATAGTCTTGCGCTTAACATTCTGTTCTATAATATTGGGAATTTTAAAAGCTTAACCTGCATGTGAGTATTTCCAATAAAATTTTGTTCATGGAAACTCGTAAAGTCCTAACTTCAATAAAAGCTTTTTTCCAGAAATTGAGTTGGTTTCTTCGTCTGGGCTCCCAAATTTTTTTTTTATTTAAAAGAAAGAAAGAACTTTTTGTAATTTTTTCGAATTTTTTTTTTCTCAATCGTTTCGCAACCAAATAGTTGTTTTTTTTTTGGTGTAAAATATTGGAACTGCATTTTAAAATATGCTGCCTGTTGTGCCTGAGCTACACTTTGGTGATCAAGACATACTGTATTTAGTCAGATATTGAGATATCTAGCAGTCTTTTTGTGGTACCTTTTGTGTCCTATACATCTCTTTGTTTTCAATCATGCTCCACTAATAATGGAATTATATTAAAAAATTCGACTATCGAACCCAGGCTAAAACCCAGAGATAAAATTTTCAGGAGTTATTGTACAACCTTGGAAGTAATGCTTTTGCAAATTGAATACGAATTAAACTTACAACAGCAGAGTTATTACAGTTCCACAAATAGCCAATTTCCAAAAAAAAATTGTTTTAGCCCTCTGTTATAGGTTTTGATGTATCGCCACAAGACACAAAATTATGGAAAATATGTAAAAAGAATGAAATTAATGAAACTACACTTGGCTAAAAAGCGGAAATCTCAAATTGAGTAAGAATTAATTAAATATTCAGTTACACATTGTGGCATGTAAATAAACGTATATTAAATGCTGACGCAAAAAAGAATTCTCCGTGATTTAGAAGTGAAGTTTCCAAAAAGAGCTGTTTGATTGCGACGCAACAAGCGAACACAAAATGCGCTTTTCGAAATTAAAAAAAATCTCTCTGGAACCCCAGATGAAGAAATCGCCTCAATCTTGAAGTACTCCAAGGCAGGCAAAAATGTCACTAAAGGTTGGCCACACTAGATTCCACATGACAGACGTGTAATAAATTGTCATTAAGCTACTGTTCAACCATGCTAAGATGAACTGGTGTCTTCATTGCACTTATTATTGATAAATAGATATAGTTTAATATCTTTGAAAGAAATTGAAAGAAAATTACAGAAAAAGATTCATTCTCGGAAACGTCAAAATACTAAGGTATGTACAATCGCGAGCAAATGTTATAGGCACCCTAAATTTTGGGCGAATATCACAGTAAAAAATGAGAAAATAAAAACTTGTAGGTAACACATTATAAATATGTAGTATTTTAAGGAATCTTATTAATTTGTTGCATATTAGAATGTTTTTAGTACAGCTATAATACTTTTTAGATGGGGAGGGGGAAAGTGACATCTCGAAGACTTGAAAATATATGAAAAAAAATAATACATTTACAAAAGGTATCTATAAAGACTATTGTAACCATAAAGACGATTATATAAACGTTTAAATATCTGTCACAAAAAAAATGCAAGAAACATGAAATCCATTAATTTTGTTAAAGGTGCCTATAACATTTGCTCGCGACTGTATCATGTGTGCCAACTGGTACTGTCAACTCTCTAGTGTCAAAATTTCTTTTCTATTTTTAATTCAAAATTAAGATTTGCCGGCCCAGAAAACATTATGTATCACACGCCCAGAAACTCTTTTGCGAGTATTCGTACACAAACCGTACTCATACTCGCAGAACTGTAGTTTCTGGCCTAGTGATACAAATAACTATTTCTCAACGCAAAATTTCCCTAAGCATGAGGGAGGGCATGAAATATGTTGATGTTTCTTAATCCTTAGAGCCGTTAACACTACTGATGTGTATAACAAATTATACGCTGGATTCTAGATTGTTCCAATGTATTGATTGTAGTGATTATTGCTCATAACGTTAACAACTTGATGGTCCTCTGAAGTTCATTTACACTGACGATTGACACTGTATTTACACCAGGCAAGAGACCATCAGATTGTTGTTTGGATTTATTGAAGCAGAGATACAAGAAAGAAACCTAATTAAACAAGTTCTCTCTATAGAATGGTAGATAATTAATTTATATTTATACCTCAATTACACAACTAAATGACTTCGAATTAAAACACTATATATTTTAATCAATCTATTTTGAAATAGATAAACAATGCATGAAAGCTGTCTGTTATACTGGGAATCGAAGCAATTAAGAATTTTAATAGATCAATTTAGTATCTGAACATCTACAAGGAAAATGTAAAAATACTGATAGTCTATCCTAAAGTCAACTTAATTCTGATTTTGTTAAATTTATGGTCTCTCTTTCGTATTATTTCATAGAAAAGGCAATAAAAACATTCAGGTAATAGACATATGTACATAGTTTTATTTTATGACTTCCCTTATAGGTAATAAATCTATTTGAAAGAAATATTGAACTAAAGGTACATACTTGAATTATCTATTAGCATAAGTAGTAAGTACCTGCAATATTAACAACTACTAAATAGTTGGTCATCTATTTAAAGTTTTTTTTTTAATTTCCATTACAGAGTTTAAAAAGATATGTGGAATTGTATAAAGATTAACATTTTAACACGTTTTTAATCTTTATCGTCGCAGGAACGCATCGTATTACTGAATACATTTGGTATGTGCCACTTTAAGAAGCGGTTAATTGAATTAATTAATTAGAAAATTATCATGCAAATTTTATATGAACCTCTTATTGCTTAAACGTACGTGTGACACTAGCCATAACAGGTTCTAAGAATTCAAATAACAACTTCTATTAAAGTTTTAACTGCACTAAGAACTATGTCGTTATATATACAGGTTATTTGAGGTTGTTCATGAGTAATGAAGCAAATTGAACCAGAATATAGTGAAACTATAGAGTTCACACATTTTGAACATTTAAACAAAATTGTAAATGTCTCTTTTTAATTATACCTATATAATAAACATCAATTTTCCTATAGTTATTCAAATATTGAATAAAGATTTCCCAGCATAAATGAAACTTACGTACAAAAAGGGATATATCAAATACAGGAAGAAGTCGAAATAGAAAATAATTTATACAATACAAATAAAACACATAACAGGAAAAAAATGAATTTCATATTTTCGACTAATGTCAATGAGTTTATTAGAATATTATGAATTCCTTTATGGTGTAGTGTGGTCTATGTACGAAATATTCTTTCTTAAAGTTTTTCTTTTCTTTCAGTTCATTTGGCAATTTGTTATTTTATGTTTTGATACCCATATATAGTACACTTTTATGAGTTAAAATAAACCTAAGATACAAAAGAAAATGGCTATCTGAATCGTTGTAGCAGTAAACATCGCCTCATAAGTCCTTTTTCAAAAAGTCAACAAACATGATTTTGTTTTCTAAGTTGAACAGTCTTTTATTGGCAAAGTGATAGTTGGAGTTTCATTAACCACTATCATATGGTGATCGAAAAAAAGAGATATCCACACGCTCATAGATTAAAAGAAATTATCATATTTGCACAATTATTGTCTATATAACAGTTTTGCAAGTTTGAGTTACTCTTTTAATACATACTCGTGTACATTTGTATTTAATAGATGTATATTTTAGGTCAGCAAGTGGATCATCTATGAACGAGAAGTTACTATTAAAGCCTACACTTAACAGCATATAGTTGGAGCTATCAGTAATAAGGTCTGGGACTTCTACCCAGATCCTCCCAGAGTAAGGTTTTTGCCATGGTTTTCCCTTACTCCGTGGCCATTGATTTTAATATAAGTATATTATATATAATCAGTGTCCTTGGCGAATGCTGGGAGATAACAAAAGTTGTTCCATGGGCGCATTTAATAATAATTGATAGCTGACCGATTTACAGTAGTGAACTAATCACATTTCACATATTTCATCATTTCACAAAAGTAGTATTCATATGGTCGCCAGGCTACTGTATTATATTTTTGTTATTAAGAATCATAGGGAAATTATCTAGTTAGACTAGGAACATTTCAATTGTTATGGAACCCATATAGTACTTAGAATAGGTAGCTTCGTGTAATACCTGTTTTAGGTGGAGGGATGATTTGTAATAATTTAGTTATCATAAATAAAGTATATAGTTGGAGACCCCTTTATATACAAAATTGGCAAAGAGGCAAATTATTAGATAGCTATTATAGACAGTTGTCTTTAAGTTCGCAATTCTGTTTTAATATCTATACAAAACAAATAGTGCCTTACAATAGCTTTTTCTACTTAAACGAATTTGAGGCATTACTTTGATACGCATTACGCAGAGAAAAAAAAATGATATTAGAAACAATGCTTTCATGTACCTGTCTAATATTTTTTTTTCTGAGAAATATGCGAAATCGGTCATAAAATTACCTTAGTTTATAACTTCCCAATTTCCAACAACCAGATAGAAACAAAAAACTAATTAGTAATTTCTGTTGGAATAAGAGGCCAAAATATTTCCTTAAACTTTCTATAATAAATAGCAAGTAATATAATCAAACGGTGTTACGTCTTTAGTTAAATACATACCTTAGTAGATATAATCAGAAATCCATTATGAATTTCTGGGTAAATTCATTTGAAAATTAAACAATTCATACAAAGCAAAATAGTAGAATTTGTTGGAATGAAAATTGAATATTTTGGCCTGAAAGTAAACTCTGAGTAAAATTAACACATCTTACAGAATGTTATTGTAAACTTTGTGTACCTAATGAACTTAATTACCTATACTGCATGTAGACTTTAGTTGATGAGAAATTGCGCCAGCAATGGACGGCGATCAAGTACTTTTAAAACAGGCGTGACAAAATGTGTGCAGCTAACTTTTGTCATGTAGCAATAATTTTAATTTTTTTTTTTTATAAAAAAATGTAAGTGACAATCTTATCTAACTTTAAATATATATCAGAAAGAAAAACATAAAATTAACTTTATTGAGATTGATTTTATAAGGTTGCATTTTATCAGTTTAAGAAAAAAAAATCTTTTCTTGTAAAAAATTATGCATGATAATGATATACAACCCAAACTGAGATACCAGTAGATACCAATTTATATTAATATGATATATTAAATATCAATTATGCTTAACGTGAAAGTCCGTATTTTCTTGTCTTGAAAATTTTTATAAAGAAAACTGTTTGGATTCCATATTGGAACCGCAAGAACAGTGTATTAGTAGCCTTGAGGAGAAGTTTCAATATGCACTAAGATTCGCCTACTTTGAACAAACACAGTTTGTTAGTTTTTATAATCTATAGAGAAATCTTATTTCTCTTTGATGTATATATAATTATATTTCATTTTGAAAATCCCAATACCAAACATTTATCTCTTTTATTTGTGATAACACGATAACCTTTCTGTTTCCTAATATGTTGCGTCGTTAACAATTTGACATTGCAGTTAAATAATTAATGAATGGATTACAGTGCATCCATTTATTATTACTACATCATATCTGAACATCTTTGTACATTATCAAGTGAAGTGAAAAAATTATTTGGAAAACATGAAACCAATAATGCAAGCCGTTTTGATTGTCACAAGTTGTACACTGTGGAAGCGATAGATGTTAAGTTTTGTTAAGAAAATATTGTTTAGTTAAGGAAATCTAGTTAATGTAATAAGCAATGCAGAGAAAACAACCATGTTATTTTGTTGCTTCTATGTTATTAATTTAACAAAACCAATGTGTTTATTAGAATAATAAGTGTTGTTCACAAAAATGGATTAAACTAACCAAAATTGCAGTTAAGTTAATGTAATCCTTTTCCAAACGTAGCCTACATTTTCAAAAACAGCTACTCTGATTTACAAATTATTACAGGAAAGTTTCTATCCATATAAGTAATACCAAATAAATAAATAAATCTTTGATATGGCTACTTTGATTTTAATAAGACTTTTCACATTTAGCTAAATACAAATGCAGACTTCTGGTGTAGCCAGGTAACACCCAGTAGGTTTTTACGATTCCCAATAGAACTCCTAAGTTTAATAACATTTGCCAAAGTCTCTTCACGGATTAATTGCTCTTCCTCAATTTTTTTTTGCCGTAACTCGTCCAGATTATGCGGTTGCCTAGTATAAACCACAGATTTTAAATAACCCCAAAGGAAAAAATTCAGACGATTTAAATCTGGAGACCATGGGGACCATTCAATTAATCCTCTACTACCGATCCACCTATTTGGGAATGTTTCGTTTAAAAAAACTTCTAACATTATTAAGGATATGGTAAGGGTGTGCTCCGTCTTGTTGGAATCAAACATTTACAGATAATATTACAGATAATTCCCATCTTCCTCAATATTAGAAAAAACTTGATCACGTAAAAGATCTAAATAGCTATGTCCAGTTAGTGTATCATGAATGAAAAAGAATCAATAATATGGTTCCTAAAAGTATCAGCTCACAGGTTTATATTTGTGGATGTCGTGTAGGGTTGTCTACTGACCAATATCGGCATTTATGGCGATTAACGGTACCATTTCAAATAAAACGTAGCCTCATCGGAAAAACAGCAAATTGTATGTAAAATATTGGTCATTATTACAAATCTCCCTCACTCTTTTGCAAAATTCTATTCTACCGTCAGAATCTCCATCCAATAATTCTTGCATAAATTGTGGTTTATATGGATGCTAGATTTCGCTTTTAAATTTTCTGGATACTGATCGGCAACTTATATCATATTCAGTACGAGGAATGAAGTAGAAGTTTGTGAAAACTCCTCTAATATTATAGCAATATCTTGAGCAATAACTTCATTGGTCGCGACTTTTGATTGTCACTTTTCGGCAAATTTCTAACATATCTGATTAGGTTAAACCTTCTCAAAGTTTTACTAACGACAGATTGTATTATTGGATGTCAATATCCATGTAAATTATTAACGGCCGTTTGCACCAACACGTTAAGCTTGGTTTAATTCTAAGTGACGCTTAAAATATAATATTCACTGTATGCACCAAAGATAAACTATCAGCTCCAAACTACCACTTAAAATTAAACCAGGCTTAACGCGTCGGTGCAAATGGACCTAAATAAATCGCATATCTCTTTATGCATTCTAACGCGGTCACCAATAGTACCAATACCCAATCATCATTAGAATTTCATGTTCTTTTTCAGTTAATTGAACTATTATTAATATTTAGACATTTATAAAATTAATTCACAGCTTAAGTCAAGTACTGAATTTTAATTCCATGGATAACTAGATATAAACATGAATTTTTAAAAAAAATATATTAAATTAAATATCTTTGTCCTTATTAAACATAGAGGTGCAAATCTTAAAGGACGATTCTACTGAAATGCCAATTTTAATGTCGCTTATTCATTGTCAAAAGACAATTGTTACAAATGACAGCAGATGACAGGTATGCATTTAGGTTATAATTATTTACTTGAAGTAGTGAATTATTATACATGACAGTAGGTGACAGCTATGATTTTATGTTACTTTTTTTTGGATTTAACATGACGCTATTCGAAAAATAACCACTTCAGCGTCTCTACATCGCAATATTGAACTAAAAATGTTACTCCCGTTGGTTCTGTCATAGTGACCACGCTGTAATTTGTTAGATTAACCAGGCAAACATCTTTGGGGACCCGTGATCATTAAAATGGCGACTCTCCCAGCTTAATTATCTTTGGGATTAATCACCAATGCGTGGGGCAACTGGTAGTATTGTAATGGCAATTAATGTAGGATACTTTTTACACTTCATCGTATAATAATGAGGTGGTAAAAATATAATACCATGACACCTAGGCATCCCCTTTGCAGAATCAAATGAATGACTTTCTTTTGATTGCTGTGACGACATAGTATTATTAATTGCAAAACAATTCCAGGTTTGGCTTAACATAATTTTGCTATTTAACACAATAACAAGATTTGTTGATGAAAGTGTTTCTAAAATTTATTGCTTTAATTGTACATATTTAAAGTTTTAATATTGTTAAATTGAGCAAAATTTTGATTAATTTAACACCTATTTTCTGAGCGTGTGTATGCACAAAATATGTATTTACCTTCAAAATACTCAAAAAAAATGGCACTAAATTCTTGGATTTTGTTCATTTTCCAAAAATCTCGCGTAAACAATTAGTTATTGTTGCTTTTAACATTCACTCTAAAATGACCGGTCAACATTGAATTAAGACGAAGTTACAGCTGTGATATGTTTACAAACTTATTGCTGGTTGTCGAAAGTCACTGAGAGAGGCAATTAATAATTGATATCGAGTTAATTAAAACAATAACAAGCATGAAGAATATATACCAGATGGATTATAGCGGACACAAAGCCGTTAGGAATATTTTTATTCTAGCTGTTCCCTGAGACGACGCAAAATAGTAGTTTTTGTAAAATTCTGGAGCAAAATATATTTCGAAAAAGCGCGTAGTAAAGTAAATGGAAAAAACTTGCACCCGCGGGCGATTTTAGATTGTCCATAAGCGCACTGCTATTTTCACTATTTCGACGCTCTCAAACGACTGGCTAAATCGCACAAAAATCCAAAACATCCATCGCTTACCACTGGTCCTGCACTTCCTCCTGTTGGTGTCGCCAATATTGCACAAAAATTATCCACTTGCACGGCACAGAAAAACGAAATTATTCTTTAACGACCATCCGCGGTATCCAACTGCTCGCCGAGAAACTTGTTTTGCTACTGATATACCCCACCACGGGTTTCTCGGTGTCAAGCGGCAAGTTTGAAGGTAGCGACTTCGCTCGAACTCCGAGAGAAATATCTTGATTCCTCTGTGGTGCGTCCGGTGTCGGACTAGGCTTCCACTACGTCCAGGAGAAACGAGAGTAAAGAGGAAACAGGACAAGTAAATTCTAGTTTCGGATGGAATAGCGCACCGTTTAACATATGTAGACATAGGTGTTTAAGCGTTGTCTATGGGCTTGTTCAAGACGAACGGAAACTAAAGACTGAAGTCGAAACAAGAGCTGGTTAACTGTTAACCTTTGTCAATACACCTGGGCAGGTAAAAATATTTGTACGGCTACATTGGCCCGTGAGAAGAAAAGGGACGGAAACAATTGAGACATGACCTAAGGCTCTTGAAGGATTAAGTCGATTATCAGCTTCTTAGAAAGGTATCGAAACTATTTAAGAGGATTGAATCTATATGGAGCGATTAAGGGAATTCTATATAATAGGAGTTTATTGCTAATTATACAGTGAGGTCGTAAATGGTCCCCCCCCCTGATAACTTTTGAATGGTATAAGATAGAGCAATGAAACAAAAACCAAGTGAAATTAGAGATAATTTGTGATTTTTTGCCTATAGAGATACGCACATGGCTACTGATGTAAAATAGAGGGCGTAGCTATCTTTAAAATTTTAAATAGGAAGTAATTTCATTTAGAACCTCATTTGGAAGATATTTCTATTACTTTTATGGCAATGCAAACAGTTTTACGATTTTCGAAATTTTTACCAACTTACCCAAGATTAATAATTGGAGTACATACGTTACTTTTTCGATAGCCCTCGTATAAATATTGTGGTTTATGTGACTTACAAAGCGATTGCTGTCAAATGTGACATATTTTACAATATGACGTTTTTACAAAATTTAACAAAAGTGTCATATCTGTCAGTGTATGTGTCATGTGTGTGGGTGTCTATGTTACAGATTACTGTAATTACAGGTTTCTGTACACTATATCCAAAAAGCGAATACGAGGGCTATCGAAAAAGTAACGTAAGTACTCCAATTATTAATCTTGGATAAGTTGGTAAAAATTTCGAAAATCGTAAAACTGTTTGCATTGCCATAAAAGTAATAGAAATATCTTCCAAATGAGCTTCTAAATGAAATTACTTCCTATTTAAAATTTTAAAGATAGCTACGCCCTCTATTTTACATCAGAAGCCATGTGCGTATCTCTATAGGCAAAAAATCATAAATTATCTCTAATTTCACTTGGTTTTTGTTTCATTGCTCTATCTCATACCATTCAAAAGTTATCAGGGGGGGGGACCATTTACGACCTCACTGTATAAGCCTAATTTGCAAAAGCAATCTGTATCTGGATACCTAATATTGAATTATTTTTCTGGCATTCAATTATGAAATGTCTTTTATGGCCTAGGAAGTCTTTGCTATCCGTAATAGTTATTTGTGATTTTTTCGTTTCTCTTTTGCAAATAAAATACTCAATTTTTGTATCCAAACCCTGAATAGAATGGAATTGAGTATTTTATTATTATATAGTGTGTGTCATGACTAGCTTCCATTGAAAGTTTATGAAGAAGTAAATAAATGCGAGCTGAAAAAAAAATTGTAGTAAATCTGCGGGTGTAGCTTAGTTTAGCTAAAATATTTTCGACTTTCAAATTTGAATTCTACTTTGAATTTTATGTCAACTTTGCAGTATTTTCTGAGCCCCGCCTTGTGATTGATATTATTTTGATTATTTTGATTTTGATGTTGATTATAAAAATAACTCACCATTATCAATACAGGCATTTATTATCTACCATACCACTTAATGTTTAAGCTCTACAAGATATTTGCTTTTTTTAAATAATTCTGTGTTATTTAGTGGTTCACGAACTTTTTAATGACTTGCAGTTGTGCAATTTTTTTCATTTTAATTGTAAATTGTATCCACCAAATGGGGTATCTATTTCCAGCAATAACATTAAGAAACGATAATTTTTGTTTTAATAACAACCCCTAACTTTCTCTGCGCCAATGCGCGTAAAAAAATACGCATAAATCGTTTTTAGCTGAAAAGAATACTTTAGGAGATATTTCCGAAAAACTGTTGCAGTATAATCATTACAAGACATGTGTCGGTTTTAGGCGATTGTTGTCAAACAATATGTAGTTACTGTGGAGGAAGATATGTTTGAGAAAGTAAGAAGAACTTACAGTGGGTATACAGTCACCAATTTTGTTTTCTTAAATACAGTACCCCCATTATTATTGCATTTTTAAAAATTCCTGTAAATTTTTTCAAAAAATAAGACATTACATACCTTAGGTGTAAACTTGTTCATTGCCAAGATATCTTTGATTTCCCAAAAATTATGTCACGCGAATTTAATTACCATTTGGAATAAATGAATCGAATTTTGAGTTATCTTAGTACAGATCTACCTACACTTTCAGACGTGTTTATACCTTAACTTTAATATACTTCGTCACTAAAGCGAAAATAATTCAACAATTTAGAGATGTCTCATTTTTTTGAATAAAACACCGTATATCTATTTAAATATTTGAAATTCAAACGTTTTGATTTTTGTTAAACATGTTCTTCTATTTTTCGAGTTTTTATGATTTACATTAATTTTTCCTTATTTTAATCGTATTATAATATTTTTGTACATAAACAGCAGCAGCCCTGAAGATGTCCCTTGTGAGTGTGAACGAAACCTCGGCCAGAGGAAGATCCAGGACACGGTTCCAGCGCGGAAGCCTAGCAGATAGTATGGACAACGGCAACATCAGCTAGCTCAGTGGTATATTCATATATAATAATTATTAACACCTACTTGGGTGGCAGGGGACCAAAAGACCAATACACTTAAGCTCTTTATTAACAGAGATTCCAAGAGGAGTACCTCATGCAGTCTCCTATCGGAGCGCCTTCTCTCGGAGTGTCTCCTTTACAGAGAGTCCCCTTTAACTATTATTATAACAATTATACATCTTAGCGCTATCCCCACTCTTGAAGGCCGATTCGTGGCAGTATAAGATCTCTATACTAAAATTAAAATTTGTCGACTACGGTATATATGTATATATAAAAAAAAACATATTTGAACTTAACAAAGCTCTTTCCTTACAGGTCCATATTAAATATATTAAGACAAAAACTACACGTTGTGATTCATTTTTTCCTATCTAATTTTACCTACTGTATATCAGGGCACCATCCTTCTATCGATAAATATATCAAATTTAGAATTAAAAAAGTTTAAAATTCGTATTTAAGACTTATTTTCCAACTGCGTAAATACGACCATGTTTCTCGTAAATTGGATAATAATAATATTAATAAAGTGAATGAAAATTTTAGTCTAATATTCTTATCATTGTAAACCATATTTGTTAATTTTCTACACAATAGAGATTATTATTATTATAACTCTCACGGTTAATTACAAAGAAAATGAGTCTCTTTTAGATGTTGCGAATTCTTTTAATAGTTCTTTTACTTCTTCTGGATTGAATACTGTCTCAGATATGTCTTTAAGTAGCTTAGAAACTAAATGTCTGATCCCCATTTTTACTGTTGTCGAAGCCGTCTGACATGGAATCTCTGGAAACATTATAGCCTCTCAGCTTTTTGTATATAATCTCGCTATAAATTGTACCTACATCACAAAAATGTGAATTTTTTAAATATACGGAAACTGCTTGTACTGGACTAGGCAAGCCGCAGGATATTGTCGATTTAATAATAAGAAAGAATGATAATAATTGTAGTAAGCCACGGAAAGCGTGCTCACTAAATTAAGTAAATCAAACAACAAGAGGCGGTCCAGTACAGCGTTTTTAATTGGTGTCGTCCGATGTGCCGGCAAAATTATATATTTTTAACGAGATTAAGGGACGAGGCTATTAAAACAATCTTCGTCAATGTGCATGTGTTAATATATACAGATCATATCATCTGTACGCTTATGCTCTTTTGGCCTTTTTATATACTTTTACTAGATCAAAATGTTAATGTGGTAAAAAATTGAAGAAATTAAAACATAGATATGTATGTATATAGGCTGGACTAAATTCGATGTATGCAGTTATTCTCACATAAATCTAATACAACAAATTTTCTCAAGAGTCCTTTACCATAATTTCTGCCGTTTGTGTCAAAGTATGTCATTAGGTTTATTCGTTTTGGTCCTAGCGTCAAGCAGCGAAACGCGGCCGTAAGCATTTCTGTTCGATTTGATGACAAAACGAACAGCAATCAGAAAATCTAAAGCTGCAGTCAATCCAGCGTTTTATGGCCACAGCCTTAAAAAACTTCACGCAGCATCACCCGGCTAGATTTTCGCATTACGACGCGGAGTGTCAAAACGAACAAACCTATTGTTGTAAAAGGAAAATGGTAAGGAAACTTTCTTGGCGGGAAAAAGTATACAAGATATTATACAAGTTGGAAAATTCTTGCGTGATTGGAGGAGCAGCTATAATGGCAATGTTTGAATAAATCTATTAAACTTAATTATGAAACAGTGCTCTCACCCCTAATCCACTCAGAAATTGAAAAAAAACTTTTTGAAATGATTTTCACCACAGATTAGGGGTTGAACTACGGTGTCGCAGATATGTGTAAAATTTGGCCCCACACAAATCGAAATTGACCTGTTTTCTTGTTAAATTCAATTCAGGGTATTTTAAAAGTTATTCCAGATGGCTAGTTTTGGAATGAAAGCCCGGTATAATGGGTTAATACGAGATTGGGTTATTTAGGAATGGCTCTACCCAATCACAACCGTCACGACATACGGTTCCGTAGTCCTTATCCCTGTCCCCGTGTGGTAGTCTTTCAGTTTCAGGTCAATGGCAGCAGCCCTGAAGATGTCCCTTGCCAGTGTGAACGAAACGTCGACCGAGGAAGATCCAGGATGCGGTGCCAGCCCGGAAACCTAGCAGATAGTATGGACAACCACGGCTGAAGTCTACGTGTTAGTTTAAGTGTATGTGGTGTTGATTTTGTTAAACAAAAATTATAGGGTTAAAAAGTAGAAGACCAGGGGTGGGACTCTGTGTACAATAGAATTCTATTTATCGCTTCATTTCTACACCATTTGTACTCTGTGTGGCAACAGTCGATTTCTATATGCCGCCATATTGTCGCCTAAGATTCGATACGTCCACACACCTCGCTTTGAAGGATAGATAGATCGTTTAGAAAATGATAGCATTTACTACTTGATGGCTTACTTCACAGCTTACTTGTTTGAGTTTAAAAGAGGTGTGAAATATTTGGAAATGATTTGGAATATATAAACGGATCGCTTTTTTCGCGTAGAATGCGTCGTTTTATATTAAAGATGCGCATTTCTTCTAACGCTTCTTCTTCATCCACATCCATAATTAATATATTGGGAACATTTAAATCAATAAAGAAAAAATACATGCATACTACTAATAATTTAAATTTCTATATAATGCTATTCACAAAAAAAGCATGGCGACGTGGGAGTTCTAATTTCATCTTAAATACAATATAAATATAACATTTCATTGCATTGACAAAAAGGTACGAACTAAAGCTCCCACGGTACAACAAAAAATATCACATGCAAAGCCAATACTATTATAAGTTTCGCATACAAATCTTATAGGAGACTTAACTAGTAAGTTAGTACGTGGTGTAGAAAGAGAGATTGTCAGAGGATATCGAGACGATCGTCTGGGAACCATAAACAAAAGTTTTTCAAGTATTTGGGGGCAATAAATACTTCCATGAATAATACCAAATATAAATTTTAAAGCTTGTACCGAACGTTGGTTACAAAAGAGTGGGTATTAAACATATTTAAAAGTTGCTCATGAGGAAAACCACGTTCTGGATAAACACCAGTTGTTCGGAAAGATATATATTTTAAACATTTTCTGTGAACGTTTTCCAAGCGTACCTTATGAATAAAGTATAATGGGTTCCAAACTAACGCAGCATATTCCAATCCTGGTCTTACAAGGGAGTTAAATAGATTGTACATCGTGTTTATGTGATGGAAGTATTTAGATGTTCGCAAGACAAAGCCCAACATCTTATTTGCTTTTGAAGCCATCCCAGCTATGTGTAATGAAAAAGATAATTTTGGGTCAAAAGTAACCCCAAATCTGTAATTTCATCAGGCCTGCTAAGAATTTCATTTTCAAGGCAGTAATCGTACAGAATGGGTATTCTCTTACGTGTATATATACCCTGTTCAAGTTATTTTGCAACGCAATAGCATCGCTCAAGGTTTCCACAGACGAAAAAAACTTAGCATCATCGGCAAAGAGTAGACACTGGCAATCCAACGAGTCAAACGCTTTAGCAAAATCAGTATAAATTACATTCACCTGACCTCGATCATCCAGAATATCCGTAAGGTGAATATTTATGTTATCGAGTGACCACCTAAAAGCCCGAGCATGAATCCCATAGAGTATCTGTGGGAGGCTCTTAAACAAGCAATTAGGCGCCACATGCCTGTTCTTACAACTTTTAAGGAACTTGAAGAAGCTGTGATGCTCAACGGGAGAATATTTCTCTCATAATAAGCTATCATCTGAAACTGAATTAGTAGTATTCCAAAACAAATGCAAGCAGTTGTAAGAGCAACAAAAAGTTTTTTGGAGAATTTTGTCATTTTCTAAGGGATGTGTTAATTATGTCCAGGGGTTTATGTTAATGTTAATGTAATTATCGTTAAGATTTTTTATTTGTTAGAGTATACACCATGCATACACGAAATAACTTTGTAGCATATAAAAGCAAAATTATAGAGTTTTATGTCAATCAAGGGAATGTTAGAATTTTTATTAAAACAATCTTGTTTGTTTGAATATTGAAACTTAAACATAAACTAAACCACACTGAAATTATCGTCGTTATTATTAAGTTCCCTCACTTAATAGCAGATATATCTTTTTTTTATTGACTAAATAAAATTTTGTTTATGAAAAAAACGAAAAAAAAAATTTTTCGCCTTATTATCTCATCAGCTCTTGATGAATATATTTATTTTAAACTTTTTACTAAAGTACAATCTCACTTTATAAACAGGTAGGTGTACCTATACCTATAAGATGTTGGCTACAGCGCGTGTATTGAAAACCAGAGGTCTGTCTGTAGCGTCGGGGCATAACAACCACATACCTGTTCTCGAGCATCAGCGGGCGATGCCAGGAATGCGTCTGCATGAAATTCAAGTGACCACCTACATCGCCTATATAGACGAGATTTCATTGAAAGAGTCAACATCTAGACGAGCCGTTTATCCTAGAATTGAGTCATCAAACAGTTCCTGATCGACTCCTAGGATTCTCTTTACTGTGATTTGTGTTCTGGCGAATGAACTTTTTCGTCTTATTTTATTATTTATATTTTATTTTATCTCGACGTCAGAATACGCGCGAGGAAAGTGCAATGACGGAATCATTGTTTAATGGGACGTGGTTTATTTATATTTTAATTTACGTACATACGTTGAAGTTAGATGAAAGTTTCGATTGGTTAAATCGAGAATGACGACGTTGGTGCACGTGTTTTATATGAATGTTCGAAAACATTAAAGAAGATCCGGATATCTTTCATCAGTTTTGAAAACGTGATGTAAACATTACTTCATTATATATTGCATATTAAATATTCTTGTAACTCAATGCATATTTATATACATCGACGTTAAAAAGTCACCAGTTAATAATGACATTTAATTATTTAGAGATATATTGTTTTTACACTTCAATATATATTTTATATATAACTTTGTTATGTCCATAGCGATGATTCTTACTTCGTTCGCTAAAATTCAACATGTTTATATTTTAAACAACGTAAACAAAATGCAACATAAATTTAAGGAAAATTCAAATTAATAAATTTCAAATTAATATCATTTTAAATATGTAGTTAATAAATAAAAAATGTGAGTTTTAATTGGATTATGGTTATGTATATTTTGAAATAAAGGAAAATTTCAATTGGAGGGGAATTTTTTTTTTTAACAAATGAATGTATTTTTTCTATTAACTGTAGATAATAATTATGCTGTATTATTACAGTTAATAGTAGAAATACATTAATTTGTTAATTTCTTGCTGTAAAAAGCTTGGAAACTTTGAATATTTTTTAAGTTATTTAAAGTACGATAAAGTGAAATACAAAAGCGAAACGTCTTCAGTAAAGTACTATTAAATTTTCATTTTTTGCTTGACATTCAACACAACATTCCGCTAAAACCCAGACAACACAAATAATATCAGGGTAAACTTAACGGAAAAGAAAATAAATCAAAATATCTTATGTTCTATTTTGTAAGTATGCCTTCCAGTTATCTAACTCCAAACATGATTTATGGGTGGGGCAATATGCATGTTTAAATTGCCCGTTTCAATATGATTTATAATACAAACACCTATTTTTTATGCTGGTAATGCTGTAAGAGACCAAGTTGTCAAAACAACTATATCTATTAGGCAAAAATTGTGACAATTATTGGATCAAATTTTCATATTTCGCCATAACTTTTTAAAATAGGAACATGAAGCCCTTCTGTTTATTATATTTTTTTTTTCTTTTTGAGAGAAATATATATGAATGTTCCAAACAAATCTAAAGACGACAAATAATATAAAACATAAATATTCATAAAAGAATCCCTTCGTGATATCAAAGATGATTAATTCGTGTGAAAACGCTAAAATACTCAAAATCTAACACCAACTAAAGAATTTGTTGAATACTGTTTAATAAATGCCAGAAAAGCGGTCTTATATCATTGACGAAAAATGATGTTGCTGCGAAACAGTTTCTTTTGTTAAGTATATTTAAAACATAGATGGTCTACAATTGTTCCTTCCGTATAATTATTGTTATTTGAATGCATTCATTCATGTGAATCTTAATGTTTAGGCATTACGGTATCTTCAAATACCAAATACATCTGTAAAACCAGTCCTGGAACTGCGCTACAGAGCTGGGCATCCACAACCCACACAGCACAAAATATCTAGCAGACATCCATTAGATATCCTTTATGGATATCCAGAACACGCATTAGACGTCATAGATATTCTACGGACGTCTCATAGATCTCCAAATGTCCGCCTATTAGATATCCAAATAGTACAGCTAATGGATATCCCACAGAGCACAAAATGTCTACCATACATCCATTGGATATTATTTGTGGATATCCATAATATCCATTAGACGTTCTATGGATATCTCTTATATCTCCAATGTTCGCCTATTAGATCTCCAAATAGTACATCTAATAGATATGCTATATCTAAAGCAAATACTTTCAGCATAATGTCCACTGATGGTAAGCACGTCTCCCAAGAGCTCTGATTTTTAAAGAAAAGAAAACAGGTACAATAATAGTACAATAAATAGTTCATAAGTGGAGGTGTATATTTTAACAAATTTTCAAACAATAAATTATTACAAATTATTCTTGTTAATCTACTTAATTCCTGTTCCTTCTCTTGACTTTCTGAAAAGAAAAAGAAACCATTGGCAGCTAGATACACCTACTAACGTGGTAATCTTAAGGTAATATAAAAATAATCAATTATGTTCAGACACATCAGACTGATTAATACGTACTTTTATTTTTTAAATTTTTCTGAAAATACGTACACATATCTAATTATCGGACCGTCCATAAGTAATCTAATAATGTGGATAATCAAGATTGGAAATGTCATCTTAGATTTTAATAATAAATATGAAAGGGTTCGCAAATACATTTAAAAATTTACACAAAGTAAACAAGACTTCACAAGCAAACACATTTTATGTTTAACATCTAACCTGCTAAGGTTAGATATTCAGTTATCTTGAGAAGTACCAGTAACGTTTTAAATGTTATAAAGAGAGACAATTTATATGAGTGATACTTACCTATTCGGTATACGGTAATATCAACAAAGCCGTCGTGACATTGTACTGCTAGGTAGATACATCTACATAACTGCAAATACTCAAATGCACATAGCCTACAGCATAACTGCACTTTTTAACTTGTTTACCGACTCTCGACGTCACGTGTACGATTGAGAGATCTCATTAGGCTTGGCGATTTTCGCCCTTATGGTTTCGAACTAAAGTACAAGTACTTTCAGCACATGCTTAGTACAGCTATACCAATTTTATACTTAATATTCATACCAGTAATAAATACAATCGTCTTTTTTAGAAATAACGTTAATTCTATAAAGAATCTGAAATTTAACATTATTCTAAAATCTATAACAGCGAATAGATATCCATAAGATATCTGATACAAAGTTCATGTACTATCAATAACTTCCAAACAGGCAAATTAAGTCTATTTTGGTGTTAATTTTTACGTTAAAATTGCGATAAAGATATTTCTATTAATTTTATAAACAATTGTAATAATTCCAAAATGAATATCCCATGGATATCTATCCCACATCTATAATGTTTATGGACATGTTTTGGTCATTGGGACATCCAGTGGATATCTGTCGGGCGAAGTGTGTTGTATGGGAACGTGTAAAAACGCGAAATTAGGATTCGAAAAAAATGAGTGGTATATCATGGCTTGATATGAATATTTCCCAAAACTATTTTATTATTCATCTCTTCTCAAATTGCGCAACTCGAGAGGGAGATTTACTTTACCTGAAGCCTTCCCACATCCTGCAGTTTCTAAAAGCGCCAGAATGAACAGCCACCTTTAAAACAACAAGAAAAAGGAACACAACGGGTCTTTTAAATTGCAGTGTTCTCATTTATATGAGTCAGTGTTTGGGTTGTTCCTATCACCTGTTGGATTGTTTAAATCCGATGTAGAGACGAAATTAAAAAAATTCAACCATCAACGTCTAGAGAAAAGAACAACTACGGAATAAATCTTATGCTCATCAATTTCTACATATTACATGTAGATATAGCTTCCAAATTATATTGTACATACACTCTTTGAATATTATAAGCCATGAGGTAATTTTACATTTAAAAGTAATATTACCTCTAGTTTCGTGAGTCCGCAGTGGCCAACTGTCAACGATCCCTAGGATAAAGTAGCATTTCACTTGTTACGGTGCATAAAATAAGAAATTCAGATATGCCTATGTATAGTGGTGCTAGTCTAAATTTACTATTACTACTATCAGACAATTGCCATTGATCTCATTTTGTATGTAACATATTCTTGTAGCTTATAATTGTTACAATGGTTCAGGCCCGCCACCCAGTGAACCAAATTCAAATTTCCCGCAATTATTTTCAGTAACTACAATATTAAAGCATGAAATTACCTACGTTTTTATATTAGATTAATAGTTATTTGAATACCTTTAAGTGTAAGTTACTAAATATAATTGCGGGAAATTTGAATTTTGTTTACTGGGCAGTATATGCGTCTCTCCTAAGTTCTGTAAATACCGTCAAACTAAACTTGCACGACTTATAATTGCATTGATCGAGCCGTACTTGTTATATCTATCATTTACAATGTCTTCACCACGTAAAACCAATCTATCTACCTGTTGACGTGCCTACAGTTTCTAATGGTTTAGTTTAACGTAGAAAATTCTCATTACGCATTGATTAAAATAATTGCGGCTATTTTTAGCGCGACACTTTTAGCCTATAAGATACGCGACGCAACGCCAGACTACATGGTAACACGAAACGATTAACATTACCGCATTACATATAAACAAACGGTTCCCTCCTAATGAATATTCAATTTTATCGCGAAGAGCAAGGAGAAGAAGCGGTTTCTTTTGATTATCTTTCTAATTTACGACCGGTTATCGATAATTTACGAGCGAGGGAGATTGACGTGCCTTGGGATTATATAGCGGGAGAAGGAAGAATCGGTCGATGCTGGAAGACGGCGCGTAAAATAGTTATGACTTGAAACGTGCTGGTGGGGACGTTATCTTCATTATTATTTCTATGTGAAACGAGTAGGCATCTTAAATCAAAATTGTGCATGTGTGAATAAGTTAATGTGTGCTTATACATGTATGGTCAAAAAGATTTAGCTTAGGCGTTAAAGCAAACATACATGAATTAAGTTGCTAAACTAAAACCACTGCAGGTAATTGATTTTCGTGTTAATGTTAGAACATTTCTCGCTATTACGTATATGCAAAAGTGGATTAGGTAAAGCGACAATAAGAGATAATGGAATAGTTTGTTCATATAATTTGACAATAAGTTTGTATATTTACTTGATTTGTTTTTGTGGGACTAGATATTGGAAAACAGGATCAATTTTAAGTCTGAAGTTATTGAATTATATATTTTTCAGTTATGAAATAAATCTCTATTTAAGGATAATTATAAGTCATAATGAAGAAGTCACATGATGATATGTAACTGTATAACTAATATCAGCTCAGAGCTGATTAAACGGTCCATCTAAAAATGTTAAATTTTGACTTTTTTAGAATATCTGAAGCAATTTTTTTTTCCCGGCTATTTTATTGAAATAAAATTAGTACGTCTTATAATAACTTCAATAGAAATGTATTAAAATAACTATTGAATGTAATATAAATCTCGGTTGACTTCATGCGTCGATGCTAAAACTACTAAAAATAATTGCGGGAAATATAAATTTGGCCATTATTTACAACAACAGCCGAAATACTGGGTCACTTATGTCGCTATAACGTTAAAATCATGTTGCAATTTTTCTGATTAACAAAATATAAACAAACCTTTGACAAGGAACATCTTAACAACAACGGACAAACAGCGTCGGCACCTTTCCACCAGCTCAGGGGGACCTTCAGGTTGCTTATCAACTACAATTGGCTAGAACGAACTTAAAAAAGATGGCGATTGCGCGCGCTCATTTAAAATTTGCCACCTGTCAGGTTGACATGTTCCTTTATCACAGCTTATTCGCATTGAAGAGAATCCAGAGCCTTTATCACAGCTGTTATTCGCTTGAATGTATGTTTATAGGTTATAAAAACCTGGGAAACTGTCAAATGATTGTCAAAAACGATTTTGACAACAGCTGAGCTTGGGAGAGCTTGACTTCCTATTGGCTAAGAAGAACTCAAAAAAGATGGCGGTTCCGTGCTAACAAAATTTACTGTGTCCATTCTTGATTACATGTTTCTTGCCTTTAGGTTATGTAACCAAGGAGCATCTCAGCAAAAACCATATATACGCAAAAACAGCGTCGGCACCATTAACTGCTGGTAGCTAGAACTGTGGCTGGAACAGCGTTGCCAACCTCTCGGATACGAATTACCGGACTTTGATGAAAAAATTACCGTATTTGTAACAATTTTAACGTACAATTAAGAACAAATCGTATACGTAACATTTGAACTTGAACTTTTTAAAGATTCTATGAACTTAATTGTTGATTTCGTTAGAATTTGAATAAAATATTATTATATTGTTTTTCTGTTTCATAGGTTTTAGATGTTCTTTTTTTTATTGTTGACAAATTTAGGATTAGGAAATACACATAACTTGAAATTTATTTTCAACCATTGATCGAAGCCATGAATTCTAGTGTTGAAATTAAAAAGTTTTTGAAATTCTAAAAATTTCTTTTAAAGAAATATTATCAATTATTAACATCACTATCACTATTTTTGAACACGTTTTCTTTTTATTATTTAATTTATAAACCTACTGACGTCATTGGGGGAAATCCATACTCTTAGCAAGAAAATAAATTAACTAACCAGGTGTCCGAGAGAGTACTGCTATTTGAAAATTGAATTGATATTGGTAAAGAAAAGTATTTTTTTCTTCGAATTATAAAATACTAGACTTTTTTAAAATTACCGTACAAACGCGTACGGCAAACGGTTTTAGACTGTATACCGTATTTTTGTCTATTTGCCGTACAAGTACGGTAATTACATTTGGCAACACTGGGCTGGAACAAGCTCTGAAATAATGGCGATTGCGCGCGCACATTCAAAATTTACTGGCTGTCAGATTGAGATGTTTCTTTACTCACTTGGATGTGCGTTCATAAGTTAAATTCTGGCATAAGAACCTCGAGAACTGTCAAATGACTATCAAGAACAACAGTTTTGACACGAGCCGAGCTTGGTTTCCTATCGCAGCTAGAATGAACTCAGAGAAGGTGGAGATTCCGCGCAGTTGAAATTACAAGCTGTCCGTTCTTGTGTACATGTTCGTTGATATAGCTGTTATAATTACTGATGATGGAACCGCAAAGCGTATTTAACTTTAACTGTCAAAATTTACTATAATAATTATATTGGTAAATATTGCAAGCATGAAATTTCAGCAATTGCATATGAAAAAGTCGTATACTAGTTGGTTATTTTAATAATATCCTTTTATACAACCCGAATTTGCCAATGACCAACTTATGACATATTACGTTTCCTAACGTAAATCTTGATCTTAACGTATTAATAACAAAATTTCTTATACGAAAAGAGTATTTGCAGTTGTAGAGGCGTGTTTTGATTGATTGATCTACCGATCTATTTATTAAATCAATTAGACAATAATAAAGCATAATTGCTGAACCCATCGTGAGTAAAAGAATAAATAACCAAGTGATTTGTGAATAAACTTTGTTTACTTAATGTTTTCCCTGTATTACATTTAATTTCTTCCCAATGCATTATTTATGCAACCAATATTGCAGTGGTAACTATAATATTATGCTATCTATTTGCAATTTGGTTTTACTTTCAAAGTTGTTTAAAAAAAATGAAAATTACGATCTTATGCTTTTCGGAATTGTGACAGTGTTCGTGCTAACCATTTTCCATATTACTAAAAGATTGCTTTAAAAGATAAGGAGTTATCATTATACAGACTGTTCCAAAAGTTGGTAAATGCAAAGTGCATTTGGTACATACTCTCAGTGATATTTTAAATTTCAAACTTTTCGTTACATACGGTAAAGAGAATAAAGTTATTTCTATTAGTTTAAAATAAATATTATTATAGGCACATAACAAGAACAGAATTGTTGAACCAAGGCAACGAAATATTTGCATTAATATATATAATATGTTCTGTGAAATCTTTCAATAATAAAAAAAAAAAATGATTGAAGCCACATCTCTTCAGATAACGTCTTTTTCTATGAAAAAAAGACAAAATCATCTTTTATATCTCATCATGCATCACAAATATCTTACACCCCCTTCCGTAACGTCATGTATGAATATAAATGAGGAGTTATTTTTACATTTGAATACTTTAATTGATACCATTTTTCTGCGAAAAAATTACCATTTTCCTTGGCAAAATCTCAGTCGTGACATATTAAAATGATAATTAACTATGCAAATGTTATTGATATTACATATTGATGAATATACAGGTTGTTGCCTTAAATAGTGTTTACTTTAGCGAAGCAATCACTTTGTTAAAGGGACAGGACTGTTAATATGTTTTAGCTTTAGCTAATTATGAAGAAATAAATTGCACAGAGAAAAAAATGCATAGTAAAGTGTATATAATCTATATATTTCT
This sequence comes from Protaetia brevitarsis, assembly GCA_004143645.1. Classification (NCBI taxonomy): domain Eukaryota; kingdom Metazoa; phylum Arthropoda; class Insecta; order Coleoptera; family Scarabaeidae; genus Protaetia; species Protaetia brevitarsis. The sequence continues at coordinate 26,117 of RXPK01000630.1, forward strand.
CCTTATCATGTAGGACGTATCTCTCTTCTATATCTAACCAAATAGGACGGTTTATATATGAAAAATTGCGTCATATTTGCGCATAATGTGTATTATATGATCTAATCTCTAGTTATTTATCACTATTTCTGCTCCTTAAACAATAAATATCACCTTCTATGTTAATGAAAACAATATAATTAAGTGAAAATTTATTGGCATTACCTACATCACTAAAATTATCTTTCAAATATTTCTATTGAAGCTTTAACATGAAAGAGTTTACAAAGAGATGCATCCAGTTGTCAAACATTTAGTAAATTGTACAAAATTCAGATTTGCCATGTTTAATTCCTGAGATTTAACAAATTCGTTATGTATTGAAGATTATGAAAGCCCTACCTAAATTTAACCTCAGAAACATAACACTAGTTTAAAATTACCAACACAAATTCCCAAAAAAAATACGACAAAATCGTAATATGTAGATGGAAAAAGAAGCATTAAAACAAGTTTGAAGATTGCCCGCAAAAAAATTCTGGAACCCCAGTTAACATATAAAAAGAAATAAAGTTAAAATAAAAGCTTGAAAATCTCCTATTTTTCTTTATTTACACAAACAAACAATATACACATCTATAAATAGCGCTAAAGTTCTCATTTCTTTATTTTGATATCTTTTACATCTTTGGAGCCGAGGCGTTGGTATTATTTTTCGTTATCTTGGGCGGCGGTGTGTCCCCAGCGTCTTTTCTTACAGATTCCTCGAACTCCGCTGGCTCTATAAGGCGCTTTTTGCCGTGTGGTGGGGGCCCAAGAAGGGCTTCGACATCTTCGTAATTCAAAGTCTCCTTTTGCAGCAGTGTTTCCGCGAGCTAAAATAATATGCAGGCTGTTTCAAATACACACTAACTTAACAAAAATTTACCATTTCCAATTTATCCTTATGCAGCGTTAATACTTCTTCAGTCCTCTTATACGCCCTAGTGACTAATTTTCTCGCCTCTTCGTCTATCAAAGCGGCCATTCTTTTACTGTACGGCCTTCTGCCCCTTTCTTTAATTTCCTGATCCGGAAAACAGACCAAACCCACCAAATTATTCATACCGAACTCCTTCACTTGAGCGTAAGCCATCTTTGTCACCTTTTCTAAATCGTTTTGCGCGCCAGTCGTAATTCTATTAAAAGTTAAAGACTCAGCAACTCGGCCTCCAAGCGTCATACACATCCTTTCGAATAGCTATCAGGAAATAAAGCACACATCTTGTTGTTATTTTTATATAAAAAGAGATTATAACATTGATACCTCTTCTTTGCTGTGAAGTTTCTGATCTCTCGGAATATACTGGGCGAATCCCAACGCTAGATTTGTCCTAGGGACAATTGTAACTTTCAATAACGCATCAGTGTGCTTCAACATCCATCCTACAATAGCGTGCCCTGATTCGTGGTACGCAACTACCGTTTAGTTTCCGGAGTCATAGCGTGGCTGCGTTTTTCAGTACCCCTGTAAACAATTGTGTTTATGAAAGTTTTAAAGCGACATCTAACGATTTTTTTTTTTTGTTAATGCATTACCAACGACGCGTTCGACAGCATATTCCAAGTCGGCTCTGGTGACTTTCTTCTTTTTAAGTCGTGCAGCGTGCAGAGCGGCTTCGTTGCATATATTAGCGATATCAGCGCCGCTAAATCCCGGCGTCAAAAAGGCTAAGTTTCGCGAGTACTTCGCAGGAGTTAGTTCCAGAGCGATTCCCTTCAAGTGCTGTTCGAAAATTTGCTTGCGTTCGTCCAAATCGGGCAGATCTATTAAGATGTGTCTATCGAATCGGCCGGGTCTCAATAAGGCCTAAAATTAAAATGTGGAGATAAAAATGTGTCGCAAAATTGGTTCAGGGCGCAAAGAAAACTTTTGAATTGTATCAGATATAATAAGTTTGTTCATGTGGTGCTACACTTTCTACACTGGCATGTGATTAAAACAGGATAGAAGATTCATTCTTTACGTACCAGAGGAAGATAAAATATGCGTCAGTGAAATGGGTGTAACACCAACGAAGAAACCTAATGCGCCTAGTATAATCACAGTAGATAATAGACCAAAATAGGTGGGTTACGTAAATTTAAAAGGGTCAGCACACTTCGAGATTCAAAATATGCAATTTTAATTTTTCTACTTATTAACCTTTAAACGGACGCGTTGGCGGCATTTACACCGCCGCTTCAGAAAAATCAGATATGCAATCTTTGTTACGCACGATAATTTTACATAGGGTGGTGTAAATGGTGCAAAAAGTACTTGCAACAATCCAAGTGCTTGCAACGGCAAACAAAAAAAGACGACTTTATCCCACTTCAAAAGATAACTTGCTCCTAATGAACTTGCCAAATTACAAGGCATATACTAAAGCACTCGAGCAATTCGATCAGTACTTTTCAAATTATGAAGAAAAAAAACAGGAACTTTGAAAGGCATCGCCAGAATAGGTCGAATCCCATTAAAAAATAGTATCCTGCTTAATAGATTAGTTGAGAAGAAAAAAAAACGACAACATTAAAATTCCTATTAAGGAATTTTAATGCTTGTGATTACACAAGAAGATGATCTTAAAATTATTCATGTTAGAGGATAGCTTACAGAAGCACATTGGGGAAAAAATATATAAAGACTGCTAACGAAATTTCTTTTGTTACCTTATCCAAAACATCAGCTCTGTTCGTCGAAGCCAAAACTATGATATTTTCTATCGTGGCCATGCCATCCATTTCGACTAAGAGTTGGTTTAGTGTCTGCTCGCTCTCTCCAGTGGCACCTGTGGCTCCAGAAATTTCACCGCTACGCTTTTTGCCGATTGCGTCTATTTCATCAATGTAAATGATGCACGGCGTACGTTTTCTCGCCTCTCTGAATAGATCTCTGTAAACCAAATCATAATTTAAGTTAGTTATCTTAGAGAGTGTCCGTTAAATACTAATACGCAGCTCAGTACTCTACCAGCTGCTGTGGAGGTTCTATTGTGGGTCTAAAATTTATTGTTAATGCATATAAAGCAGCGTTTTAAGCGAAATTGAAATTTGTTTTATTTATTTGTAAGTGATAAAATAAATCAAATTTATGATTAACAATTTAAGAAATAAAGACTTTTTAAAACACTGAAATAAATACGTATAGTAGGTCGGTCACTATTTATACAATAATATAATATTCATTGGTTTTTATCGAAAATGAAGTTAAATTTTTGTATAATTTAAATTGCTTAATTATTTAATTTTTTCCGCGGATACAAAAATGTACCCTCTGTCTTGTGATAAAACATTAAATAACCAACACTCGAAAAATGAACTCACCAGATCTGTTAAACCGTTGAGTGAAGGAATTAATATGAAATCAACGGCTGAGACGTGTCAAATCTATACCAACTTATTATAATATTAAAACATTGCTTAAATTACTTGTCCCAAATCTCGTACACAATAAATTTATGTTCTAGCTAACAGAAAAATAAAATAATATTTTATAGGTGTGTTATTTTGAAATACTAATAAAATTTATCGTTTATAAGGATAAATTTTGTAAGTAAAATATTAATATTCTTATGTTTCATTTTGCGTAATTAATGCAACTTGAATTTCAGAAAACCTTTATATAACATATATAGATAGGCAGTTAGAATTTTGTTTTGTTCAGTTTTGTATGTTATTATTCTATAATCTATACCTCACTTCATTTCAATTATCGGTATACAGTTTACTGTAAATAGAGCTTTCTAGTAAAAATACGGTATAACTGTTTATGAACATGAAGAACATATTGGAATATGATACCAATAATTTTTTTTCTGGAACATTAAAAGAAATCCAAATCAGAAGTCACTTTAGCTTTAGCAAACTTATCAATTGGACTTTCATGTTCTAATAACTAAATTGAAGCCAGATGACCCATTATTTATTTATATGGTGCTTATCCGTGATAATGTTTGCATACAATGAAAGGAAATCATTTTTCTTTGCTAATAATATTTAAGAAAGTGTAATAGGTTAAAGTGGTTCATTAATTATGCAATCTTAACTAATTGCATCAAGTCTTTAAGGTTATATTTCTTTTTTGAATAATATGGCTTTTAAATAAACAATCCAGTACCTTTTTCAATTGTGTGGTCTGTTTAACTATACACAATTGCAAAGACAAAAATAAATGTCGAAACGCTTTGTTTAAACTGGATTCTTGTTTTTTCTTTAATAGCCATATTATCTAAGAAACAAAACAAAAAATCTTAAAGATTTGGCAGAAAGAAAATATAATTATGTACAATTATTTATAAGGCGTTTTGCTATCCACCAAAACCTAGCTACATAGTCCGAATAAAAGCAAGTTTGGAATGGACATTGCTCAAAGAACAGGTGCAACACAGTAAGGCCAAGAGTACAGTGTTATAAATAGATCTTTGTAAAGGGTATCTCAAAAAAGAGGAGAACAAATTACCTCACTCTAGCTGCTCCCAAACCACCTATCATTTCAATAAACTCGGATCCATTCATCGAAAGAAACGGTACATTAGCTTCGGTCGCAACAGCTTTCGCCAATAACGTTTTACCACAACCAGGAGGACCTAACAGTAAAGCTCCTTTGGGAACTTTCGCTCCCAAGCTCTTGTAATGCTCAGGTCGTTTTAAGTAATCCACGAATTCTATCACCTCAAGTTTGGCTTCTTTTAAACCTGCCACGTCGGAAAATTTAACACCTTTGCCTTGACCGACCACCGGATCGACGAGAGTAAACTTAGCTTTACCCATTTGAGTCTGAATAACATAAATCTTTAGCCAAGAAATCCCTGAAATTAACCAAGAAAAAATGCTTACAAAAGTATCCATGCTGATTGGTGGACGCAAGCTGCGACTCCTGGCGATTATAGACAGAAGTAAGCCGACGATAAAAAGAGATATGATTAATTTTCCTGCAGAATCACCACCTCTTTCATATATTACTGGACACCATCTTTAATACCTAATCTTCTTTCAGCTTCTCTTAGTTTGTCTTCGAATTTTTGCACATCCACGACGTTCATGTGAAATGTTTTATGGTCAGCCTAAATTATAACATACAGGGTGATTCATTAATTTGTGTTATATGAATCCGATTTTTCTTTGGTTCAAAGTTATAGCTGACTATAAACGTGAATTAATTAAATCCATTTATTTCTCTATCTCTATGCTTAAAGTTGTTTTATGTTTGGTTTAAATCGACTTTGTGTCGACGTCCGCACAAGGAAAAGAATGCGGATTAACGACTTAAATACCCAACATGAAACTTTGAATCAAAGAGAAAAATCGGAGTTACATTTTCACATTTCTCTTGAAACTACATCATCTATTCAAAATTTGTCAATGACGTAATAAATCACTAGGTATACAATAGAAACTAGACTAAATTTTATCAACAAATGTTTGAATTTTTTCAAAAAACTCTAGTTTCAACAAAATATATAACCAGACATTTGTAACTATTTTATTACACAATATTACACAAAAATATAATTTTAAAAACTCACCTTTTTCCCTTTAACTATAGCACCATCGTACAAAATAATCGTAACAATCTCAACATCCGGTCGGACGATAATTTCTTCTACTTCCCCTTAGCCAGCATTTGGTCAGAAATTCATTCCACGAAACATATCTAACTACCTAAACTTAATTAATCACACCTTGTTTACAATATCGGTTTTTAAATTCTTACCTCCGGTTGATTACTCGATGGGAACATCAACGAAATAATAGCGATTACCATATAAGCCGATAACATCCATAAGAAGGCTTTGGCGAGGAGCGATGAAATTTTGTTATCCTCATCGTCATCTTTGTTGGGATCTTTCTTTGGATCACGTTTATCATTATCTTGAGATGGTGTCTGATTGCTGCTAGGAGATGAATGAAAATCTCTCCGATTTAGATAATAGGGCAGTTTGTTCACTTCGTTTAATCCAGATCGTTTTATTAAGCAACATACTGCTTGAAACTCTTTATTGACGATCCTAGCTTGCTGTAATGTAGATTGTGATTAATAAATTTAAAATGTTAAGTCACTACAAACCGTACTTTAGTATTACTGTTTAAATATCCATAGACGGTTGTTAATAATCTATTCTTCTGTGATTTGTAGTCACTAAATTTTTGAAAATTTTGTATCCCATCTAAGATGTGCCTAAACGGTATTTGTACTCTATTTACGTTTTTATACATCGTATATTCGCGATTTTAAACATTTTTGTCAAAGAAAAAATGTTAGGTTATATTTTTTTGACATCATTTGACAGCCGGTATTACAGGAATTGTTGATTGCTTTAGCCTCCACTTCACAGATGTCACCGTCATTCTAAAGTAATTATGAAATACATTATTTATTTATTATATTTTAATCTATATTTATGAGTAAAACCTATTTCTAAGTTGAAATAGTTTAATTTTTACGAATATTATTTAATATATCATTTATGTATTGATTTTAATTAATATATTTATAAGATTACTCAATGACTATTTTATAACTTATATTTTTTTTATATTTCCTAATATTATTAACAGTTTCTCTTTTAGGCCGAATATTTTTTGACGTTTCCCTGATTAGGTTGAAATTTTTGTTAATTCGTAAGGAATGTCCAACAGCTGTGCACTTTTCTGTTAGATAAACAAGAGGGTTTGCCAAATCCTGTTTTCTGACAAAACATTTGCCTTTTCGGGGTGAAATACAAATAACTGAAATAACCGATACATTTGGTCATTGTGCCGGGTATCGGAACTGGCTGGCTTCCCTTTCAAACAAAAAAAAAATAGCTTTTTGTAAAATATACAGAGTGATTTGTTTATATCTAAATAAATGATGTGATATGAAATTCCGAGTTTAAAGGCTTCTCTTTGCAGAGGTCTAGCTGTTCGATAAATGAAGTCATTATTTGTTGTAATCGACATTTTTTATATATATTATAGAAGAACCCGAAATCATTATAAAATTGTTTTATTCTTTTGATAACGTCTTGTAGTCCATTATGTGTTGGAAATTTTGTTTTGTCATTAACATGTAAATCCATATCCTTAATTTGATTAAGGCCTTTCTTTTCAAAATATTGCAAATTATTTCAATCTACCTGTTGATTCAAAGTGTTTTCGTGTATACTTCTGCGGAATTGTCAACGTACTGAAGAGATATTCAGATTACTTATTAATTTTATGATTTTCTTTGTTTATAATATTTTCGAAAAAGCGCATGCTGATTGCGAACAGATGTGGATTACGTTATATGTTAAAAAAGTGTAATACAAATTACATTTAAATATTTGTAGTATCTACATATAGCAGTATAGCACTAGTCAAGGCCTGTTTAACAACGTATGCAAGCTCTACAGTATTTATTTGCAACGATATTCGTGAACAAATTTTGCAAAATCAATAAAATAATCGCAGAAAACATGTTCAGTGGCGTAGCGAAAATATTTGGGGAGTTTCGGTAGAATTTTGTCTGGGGCCCCTTGCCTACTGCTGTATATCTGTAAAATATTGCTAACAATTATATCTGAAGGCCCATCAGGTGGCAAGGGGCCATGTGGGGGTTGCAGTGGTGTATTTGACGCCACTGGTTTGGTTATGCAAAATTAAATTAACAGAAACAAAATACATATAAATCATGGTTTATTTTAAAGTTCATTTTCATTTATTAATAGTGCCTAAATTAGTTTGCAATTTATTAGGACTTTTATTTTGCTTCTAATTTATGTATAACCAAATAACATAACTTCTGCGATTATTTTATTGATTTTTGCATTTTTTTTAGGTGTTCCGGTTGATATGCTAGAATGACCCACATCCCACATGCATTATGTTTGGTGTAGTTTTTTGTCTATAGGTGTATCGATACAGGATGGTTAATTGTACCTAATTCATTATTAGTGCTTTCCATTCACCGTCTATCACTCCTACTCTGCTACTATTCTACTCTTGACCTACACAATTTGGACCCAATGGAACGCTTTTTGTGCTTTTAAATTGTAAAGAGAAGCGGGAAAGGAACCTAACCTAGAAATCAGATTTTGATGTAAACAACAAATCGTGACCGCAAGGAAATCTCACTTCAAAATGTCAAAAAATCTTACGACGATTATAATAGTAATATTTGATTTGCAATCATTTAATTTACCAAATCAAAAAGAAACATTTTTCCACAAATAATTTAAAAAAATCGCTGTAGCTTTCTAACCTTGTCATAAATGGCGTGTAGAGCACGAAACACAAGCAAATAAGTTAGTGCATAAGGGGAAAAGGGGAGGTAAAACTGAGTACATTGGGAGTTTCGTGCTCCTTAACAAAAAGGAACGCTTAAATTGCAGTTAGAGTACACCAGAAGTACTACCGAACTGCTTTTATGAGTGAATGGAAAGCACCTTATATAAAATGAATTACATCCAAAATAATGACAGCTACACACTAAATAGAAAGAGTTATTTCAAGGCTATAAAAAATGGCTGGACGGCTCTCCACATTAAAAGCAGTAGTTTCAGCAGTGGGAAAACGGTAAAGTGCTAGTGGTGGTTCTGCCACGATTCATCAGTTATCAAAACACTCGTTAACAGAATTGACAACTATTTCGAAACGTGTGTAAATGAGGCGTAGACAGAACGGTTAGGTTATATAAAATTGAACGCATGACAGCTCTCCCAGAAGGAGATAACCTATAACGGGCGACCTTCGCGTTGAAGTGAACCGGACGACCACTTTTCGTGTTCGCCTTCTGAATGGGTTCTCCTCGCTTTTGATAGCCGGACAATGAGGTGCTCGCCGTCTGTCTGTGTATATACGCTCTTCTATATATCTACGATTCAAACTGATTGTGAGTGAGTGGAAATAAAGCGGCGTGTACGCGAGGGGCGCTACAATAATATTGACGCAAGCTGCCGCGTGAAGTGGAACATAGGGGGCCCGTGGCACTGCCCCGGTATTGTTAGCTCTTTATCCTCATTGGTCAGAACGGCCATGTTGGCGGTTTTCTTTTATATCTGCCGTAGTCCATATTCATTCTTCTATACTCCGTTTTGTTCGTTCTTCACCTGTAACTTGACAGGTCGACTGATGATGTCGATGTCGATCATTGTAGCGAGGTTTCGCACCTACTACAGCGCGGGGAGAGAATTCAGAATTGAAACCTGATTGAAACGTAACACGACTATGATGGGGTCTTTCATTACGGACGCTGATGGACGTCCGTCCGTGTGAATTGCGTGTGTTGTTCTTTTGCATAATGGATGCTTTTAATGGTATCGCGTGAGCGCTCGTCAAATGAAATGAGATACAGTGTGTATTACGAGTTCTATTAATTTTTAATTTGACAGAAGAAATTCATTACGACGGGTTCTAAATTACATTGAAAATGGTCGCGCTGGATTTGTATGTACGTGTACACATTATTACGTATTTACACTTAATTATGATCGTAATAAGTAGTAGAGTAGTCACAATTTAAGAAATTCATATTACGTCATATCCGTTTTGGGCGCTGGAGTCGTCGGATGAGTCCATTATGCCAGCTATAGGGGTGTTTGAATTCAGCGGCGTCGTCAGTCGACAATTTCGCATCTGTCAAAATTCAAATTAGTGTCTGTCTCTGAATTTGTGGGAGTTGATCGCTTTTTTACCGTGTGTTATTTATTATTATCTAGTGTTACCTACTTCATATAAATAAGTGCTTTTTCAAGACATCTCATACTTTCGTTATAGATAGTGGTAAGTTGACTGCATTGCATAAGATTTTTTTTAAAGAAATCTCTTTTATAATCAGTTATAAGCTTATGATGGCTGAAACAGTCGCATCAACACAAAGAAAGTTGGCGTGAAAGGCAAAATAATTCATAGCCAGGGAGGGAAATCATTGCGCATGTATTAAAATTTATGAAGGAAGAAGCTGCAAATAATGCCACATAATACCTTTATCGCACTATAAAGAGAGGTTACTTGCAGCACGGGAATATCGACATTACATTACAGAAGTATTGTCAAGGCAGCCGAGGATGTAGATGCAGGAAGAGCTACCTCTTTTAGTAGCCCTGGCAGAAAACGAACACGCCCCAGTCCAAAAAGTACCCTTCGTATTGAAGATAAACAAACAATTCGTACTATTGTACATATTTTTATATACATGAAAAAAGACGACCTACCATAAGAGGTACAAAAATATAATTTCTTTTCTGTTAATGTTTATACAACAGCATTATTATTTAATTATAGGAATTTATGAAAAAATTCAAGAAAATGGTATATCCTTCGAAGGAGGTTTGACCATCTCTCAAATGTTTTAAAAAGATGGGATTTAAGTATGTACTCATACAGAAAATTAATGTATGACAGTAAATTTATATATTTATTCACTTGTAGGTGGCAAAGAACTTCTGATAAACGGAAATTATTGATGGAAACTACGATATACGAGCTAAACGCATAAAATATCTACGCAACTACAAGGTTACCTCCATGAAAATAGACCAATAGTATTTACGGATGAGTCATACATTCATAGTTCCCATACACAGCCGAAGGAATGAAGATGAAAGCACCATTAAATTCTTTTTTTTTTCTTAAAGGTACAAAATCAGGTGACTATCACGATGATATGAATGCGACAAATTTTTTAACATGGTGACAAAACAATTGGTGCCTAATATTCCACCTAGAAGTGCTTTGATAGTGGACAATGCGTCTTTTCATAATGTAAAACTTCATTATGCCCAACTTCTGGAACAAAAAAAGGCTGAAATGATCGAGTGGTTGACGGCAAGGAATATATTCTTGATTCTAGCTTTACAAAACCAGAGCTTTATGAACTAATAAAGAAAAAAAAATGAAACGCCACAATTTAATTAGATAAGTTACTAGCATCTCATGGGCATAGTGTTCTAAGGCTGCCACCGTACCATCCCGAATTAAACCCTATTGAGAAAATATGGGCTATTGTAAAAAACTGGGTCGCTGCAAGAAATTAGCATTAGCTAGAAACAAATTTGCTTCTATAACTCGTGAAGAATGGGAATCTGTTTGTAACCACGTTGATAAAGTTGTAGAAGACTTTTGAAACGGAGCACCTGTTGGATATGATAACAGATGAGGGGTATTTGTTGTGAACACTGGCGAATCAGAAACTGATGAAGATTTTTATGATGTGACGAGTATGACGATGATGCTGAGAATACAGTGTCGTGATCTTTAACTCTTAAAGGCACCCCTTAGTTTATTTTTTACTGTAAAATATAGTTTATTGTTCTTAATCCAGTGCTATAGTATTTTAGAAGGACTTGTGTATTTGATTATAATATTTCACCTATATATCGTTCATTGTACTTTGTATTTCATATTTATTCCTGAATAAATGACGATGGTATTTTTGGTGCTTTATTTTTTTTGAACATAAGCAAATAAATACTAATTTATTTAAATTAATTAATTTTAGCACAAAATTAAATGTTTTATTTTTACCTTCTTAGTGCATGTTCCATGTATCTAAAAACATCTTTGTTCATTGAAAATTACGATGTATTATAAATTATTATGTAATTTCTATTAACCCAAATATTTTTACGAACGGTTTCCAAAATATTGACGTACCCAATAACTAATTAATAATAATATTAATTATCAACATTATTATTACATAATTAATTTGATTTGCTATTTTTCTGTAGTAACTTCTGTTACTGGCGTGCATTTTCTCTCAAGCACCTCTGTCAATTTAAATCACCTCCGCCACTGATAGCTTCAGTTCGCGTATTCTACGTTGACATTATGATGACGTAATATGTATTTCTTATATTGAGACTACTCTAGTTACAAAATTGAGAAAATATGGGCAGAGATGACGTATGTATGTACGGTAAGATTCAAAAAGATTGTCAATTCCGCTCCTATAGATAGTAGCAGGATGTAGGTATATGCCGTGTGTTTGTAATGAGGGTTTGAACTAAGTCAGTGTTACTATGCTATTGTTGGTGATAGTTGATGTAAATATAAACGGTTTGAAAAAAAAAATAAGATAAATAAACGAAGGAAAATTACAATACGAACGCCAATGTCACTAAGGACCGATTTCTTCAAGATGGCATTTGGCAAGGCTGTAAAAATAAGAGCGCCTAATATCAGTTAGAAAAATTGTTTTGTAAAAAAAAAAATTGTAATACCTACAAAACGAAATACTTAAGGTATGGTTAACTAAATCAGTTTAGGACAAGTAGTATTTTTATGATTTACTGGAGTTGAGCTAGATGTAAGTAACCTATATCTTTATATTCTTACAATATAGAGTACGCACATATTTATAATGCATAAATAAAATTTATGATAAACTTTCATTTGAGTCCATTAATTCCACACTGTTTTAGAATACAAGAATAGACAGAGACAAGCGTTGCCCTAACTTTACCGAACTAGAAAAGGAAATATTGACAGATATTGCATATACATACATGGGAAAAAGGGGCGGGAAGTAGAGGTGATATATAGTTGTTGTAGGAAAGAGAAGGTGGACGCTTGTTAAAATTAATATTATATTTATATGTCTTCTTTCAAATAAACATTGTGCAAAACTTGTGTATACATTTTAATGTCACTATGTAATAAATCCATTTTGCACATTTTCTTCTTCGTTTTTTGCATCTAAATCATCAAAGCTTTCTCGTGTGCTTTTCACTATTAAAAATAAAAGGAATGAGCTTATGTTCATGCAATACATACCTATTAACCTGAGGATAATAATTTATCGGTAGAGTCGAGTAGTAGATAACTTGTGCGTAGGGTTGCCATATTTTCAAAAGCAAATATACGGACAGTGCATCATATCAGTTAACATTTCCGTGAAATGTTCTTCAATATTCACTTGAGACATATTGTTTAATTATTTATTATTATATAAAAATATAGATATATATCTCTTCAGACGTGATGCTACTGGAAATGTAATGTTAACGCACATCATACGAAAGTTTGAATACTAAAATAACTATAAAATGACAAAAGTACGACTTGAGTACGAGAAATTGGAAACTAGAAAAAAAAATACGGACGCCTTGCAGAAATACGTACAAACTACGGACAGTTTATAATCTACGGACAAGGCTTACAAAATACGAACTGTCCGTAGAAAATACGGACGCATGGCAACTCTACTTATGCGCCACATATCCGAAGGATAACATTTATCAATAGGTGAAGAAAATAAATATTATCACTTATGTATCTGTCAGTTAAAGTTTTCGTATAGTTATCCTTGACTGAAGAAATCGGCCCTAAATGTCAAGAAAATTGATTTATTGTATGAAATTTGTATATAGCTAACTTCACTTATTAAATCCGTAATAAGTATAGATAGATTTTGAATCTCACAGTATCTACTGTAACTATAATAGTAACTACCTTTTTTTCACTCCCATATTAGTGAATTCGTCATCATTCTTTCACCTAAATTAAAGGGTTTTTTTTCTTCTAAGTTTGACACATTTTATTTTCCAGTTTTAAAAAGTTGATTTCAGGTTATGGTTAAGAATGCGTTCCGTAAATCAACTTGGTTACTTTGGTGTTATTTTCGCGTTCCGTTAACAGAAAAATTCCTGAAAAATGCGTTATTACGGAACATGGTCCTGAAAAATTGATGTCGTTTCCATCACCAAACAAACCAACGTTTAAACTGGTAAGATGGTAAGTGCTGGTTAAACACCTATTTTGAGGTTAAGTGTATAGTTCTGAAGATATATAATGTGTCACAAATAGTCTCTACTAGAAACGAAAATGGAAGAAATTAATATTTCACAGGTAATAAAGTGGTTAACAGTTGAAGGTTTTTAAAAATAATGGGGTAATTTTGTAGGATAAAACAAAATTTACATGTGGTTACTGTAATGTTATATTGGGTACTATACATGAAATTATTGAAAACGAGTTAAGTCAGAAACATAACTGTTTGAAAAATTATGAAAATATAACTATCAATTATAACAATGGTAGCATTAGGGGCATAGAGAATACAGAACCAGCTGAAGATGTCGATGTTGTCGACACAGAAAATATAGAAGTGTCTGAAAATGATAATCAGGCCAATGACTCTGCAAATGAAGATCATGGTTGGACAGAAAAGATGGTAAAATTATTAATTGAAGAATATCGAAACCATAAAAATAAATTCGACTCTCCAATGTACAATAAAAAGAAAGTATGGAATGTATAAGTAATAGTCTAAAAATGTATGGAATCTGCAAGAATGGTGTAAAATGCAACGAAAAATGGAGAATTTAAAAACCTATACAAAGTTCGTAATACCAATAGTTCGACAGGAAATTCAAGATTGTCATGGGCATTTTTTAAGAATTTCAAGACATTTATTGCCATGACCCGCATTTTCAGCCCATTGTAACTGCTTCTAGTTCAGGAATTTGTAAAAAAGCAAACTAGATGATGGAAATGACACCGGTGATGGAGTTAGTGGAAATAATTTACCTTTCGAAGTACCTAAAGCAACAAACTTTTCACCTGGAGAAAGAAGTCGTACTAGAACCATCTCTTCATAGTGATAGAAAAAAAGAAAACAGAAACGACATGATGAAAGAATGGAATTAAAGAGACACATGTTCAAATGTTCAAAGAACACTATAATAAGAATTAATGTATAAAATATTGATAAATTGTTACCAGTTTAATTTTTTTATTAATGGTTTCTATGCAATGCTTAAAAGTTGTAGTTAATGCTTAAGAATTATAGTTTTGGTTTGTGCAATGTGTTGTATTGTATTTTTATTTATGTTAAATAAAATTCAGTTTTTTTACATATTTTTATTATTTTATTGCTATTATAACATACTAATTTGTTATTTTAAACTGCATTATTAAGCTGCTGGCACAATGCATCCCTCTTCTGAGTTCCAAGACGTAGCCTTTCTCTATTTAAGTCTCTGATTAGTCTGTGGTCCTGTCCTTCTACATCCTGCTCCATTTCATTTAATTCTATTTCCAGTATATCATCCTTCATTATGCAAATATTGTGCAGTACACAGCAAGCAATAATATATTTTGAACTCCATTCTAAGGACTGTACATCAAGCAAATCCTTTAGACGTCTAAATCTTTTTTGTAAAAGATTAAATGCTCGTTCTATAGTACTCCGTACAGAAGACAACCGGTAATTAAAGTGTCTTTGCTGATCAGTCAGATGACCATTATCTCTGTATGGAGTTATAAGCTGTGGAAGACAAGGATAAGCTTTATCTCCAATTAGGTGTACGTCATTTGGAAACTTATCTTGTTCTAACATATATGACCATACTTCACTTCTTCTTAACACACTTGCATCATGAGTGGAACCAACTTCTCCTGCATAACAATGTAGAAATGTCAATTTGTTGTCACATATACCCTAAACATATTTATATATGTATATGTACATATTTTGTGTTATAGTTATTAATAGTTACTTGTAATATAAGACTTGGAAAACTTTTTCGGCAAATATATGATAATCCATGCACTTTAGGTTTTGGAATTCTAACATACATTCCATCAAGACATCCTATGGTATTTGGAAATCCCATTGCATTGAAACTGTTTGTTATCTCTTCCAAGCGCTGTCCATTTGGCCATGTAATGATATCTCTTGCTATAGAAAATAGTGCATTCGCCACTCTTCTTACTGTACGTAATGCAGTTGCCTTGCCTATATTAAATCTGCTACATATTGATCTGTTTAAAGAATGTGTTAAAAAGTTGCCATTTTATAAAGTCACAAAAAATTTATTTACCTGAATGAGTCTGGGCTCCCAAAATACCACAAAGCAATCTGAAATTGGATTTCTGCTGAAATGGTATGTCTACCTTTATCAAATACTTGTGTAGAAATCTGGTCGCGAATTAATGATAGAGCATGATAAAATGTAGTTCTGTTCATTCTAAAGTTTTGTCTAAATTCTTCATCACTATATAAGGCTATAACTTGCTGATAATTTTTCAAATCTAGGCCGTGCAACTGTAACCAAATGTGGTAATAATACTGCATTATGCTTTATTACATTGATATACTTATAGGGCCCCGTACTTCAATCTCCTCGTCACTAGATGAACTGTCTGAACTTATAATTTCTTGGAAAAAGAGGAATGCTATTTGTTCATCCATAATTATTAACTAAATTCAAGATTCAATTACTCACGAATTACGAGTAAAAAAGATAGGTTAATTTAATTGAAACGTGTCCCGTTCCCTAATAGCCAAATTTAAATTTCCCACAATTATTCTTAGTAACTTCAACGTTGATACATAAAATTCCCCACCAATTTGTACTACGTTAATAGTTATTTTAATGCCTTTGCGTTGAATTCACTAAAAATTGTGGCGGGAAATTTAAATTTGGCTATTAGGGTTAATTCAACCGCAACCAAAGTAACCAAGACGAACCAGGCAGTTACCACATTGGTTATTTTAGTATGTTAACGGAACTTATTCTAAATAAACTACAAGTAAATGTAAACTATAAATATCTATAACATTATACAGTTATATAAATAGAATAAATAATGTAATATTGAAGTTGAAGAGAAACGAGTCTTGATGATAGGAAACAATCCACATCGGTAGAAATTGAAGAATAAAGTAAATATCAGAACTACTTTCCTGTCACGTCAAAATAATAATAATGACTTATAGAACTTAAATAATTTAATAATAAACCTAATAGTTTGGTTTTTAACGAAGCAAACACTACATTCTAAACTACAACTAAGTATTAGCAACTGGTTGCTAGCAGTTGCTAATATTTAGCAACAATCTACTTTTGTTTTAATTAACCAGAACAATTTTGGGAAATATTAGCCGTATTCTATTTACCACTTTAAAGTAAGATTCTAACTTCATAACAGTTTAGTTAAAAAGGGTTGTTCTTTTTACTGTTGCATACTCAGTTTGAGCCCTCCTTACCCTTCACTCAGGTTGCTTTTTACCTGACTTAATTCGTTCCTTCAACTTATTTAAGGTTAAGTTTATGTCATCACGATCAACGACTACAATTGCTTACAACATAAATGAGGTTAAGTAACTCATTGAGTAAATATTTGCACGTTCTTTTTATCCCAAGTATAGACATAAAAGAATAAAAATTCTAAGTTTAATTCTATCTTAGTATGATCTAAGTTTGTCTGATATATAGGTAAGTTTTTTGGTAAAAAGAATACAACTAATTTCAGGGTTTGTCAATGTGACGTTCATTCAAATTTAAATTGACGTTTTGCTGTCACAATCTCCCAACGTTGCCAACTGAATGCTAAGCATTTTTCCTAAAACAAACTCTTGTAAGTGGCGCCAGCAATGAATACGTGCAACTCATGACCTACAATCGTGAAAGAGAAAGTAAAAAAATGTTATAGCAGACACGCTATTATTTTTGTAATTATTATGTCGACTAATTTCGTTAGAAAAACGATTAGTAAGTATTACAGCGTTTTCTAAAATTTTGCCGTAGTATAACAGTATTATAGTAGGGACATAGTTACCGGCACCTTTGGTGTTTTGTAGACATGTCTCAGCGACCACCAAATGGAGAGTGAACTTACAGACATCTTCTGAAGATGGAGAAATAATAGAGAAATATAATTTGTTATTACAATTAAGTCATAAACCCATTTTTATGAGATCCCACATAGCCAAATTCAAATTACCCGCAATTATTCTTAGTAACTTCAACGTTGCCACATAAAATTACCTACCATTCTGTACTCCATTAACGGTTATTTTAATGCCTTTACGTTGATTTCACTAAAAATAGTGGCGGGAAATTTAAATTTGGCTATTAGTGATAGAAACGCACTAAGTGCCTTAATAAACTTTCTTCGGAATATTTTAAGTTATCGCATTTTTGATTAATGTGCAAATTAGAAAAAAAAAATCAAAGAACTCGGTTTATAAGGCTGTTCTAGATTTCGCTTTTGAAAAACTTGGAAAGGAATGCCGTGTTCGCTTAACCAAGTAAATCAACAATTAAAATTTGTAATTTCCAACCGTCACATAATTTTCTGTAAGTATTATCAAACTTTTCCCTTTTATTAAAAAAAAAAGAAGTTATCAAAAACCCAAATTACAAAAAAAAAATAGCAATAAAAATGGGTAATGAGACATTAAGACATTTTCTTTCTTTTTAATCTTGAATTCGCTTTTTAAAATCTATCTTATGGAACCAGTTTTATATATATATTTTTTAAATATACTATTAGAAAAGCTTTTTTTTAAGTATATACGAATAGTGCATAAATATATAATAGTGCTAATCTCAAACAATATTAGCACTTCAAAACAGGAGATTGAAAGATTACCAGCTTGCACTAAATAATCCTCACATCTGCAAATTGAAATGCAAACAGAAATGATAGAAAGCAGAAAATATATGGTATAGGTACACATATGTACCTATGGATTCATAGCCCTCCATTGTAGTCAAGTTTCTGACGAATTTGAAGTGTTTATTTTGGACTGTGCTTCGTTATCCATTGTGCTATTTTGAAAGAGTGTCGTCAAGAAATATTTAAGAGGTTTTACATTAGTTACATGTGATATAATGCAGTTGACAATTTAAGGCTTTTGCACATTTTGATTATCGTTATTCGTATATTCGTTCATATTCATTTAATAGTACATATGCGGATAAATTGCTCGTAGTGTCATATCAAGCAAATCAAAACGTTCTATATATGAATACAAAACATTTGTTGACGATGAATTTAATCACAAGTTAAATTACCAGATTTTGCAGGACATGATCAAAAGGTGAGATTGTCGTATTTTTCCCTTATGTTTCGTTAAAACACTTTACAGCTACTATTATACCCTTTATTGAGTTTTATATTTTTACGTACACGTTACAGAAAAACAAAACGAATGTCAACCATCTTACTTTTTACATCTATCTCTATTGCAACATACGAGTTCTACTTAAAACTAAAAAACATTAGGCAACTAAATATCCCTAGGCACAATGATAATCATTGAGTTACTATTTAAAGTTCTTCAAATAACAACACTTCCCCTTAACTCAGTGATTATTCAATACCAAGTTCTTGAGTGCAAAATTCATGTTTGGGTCTCGGTAAACCTTTTGTTAATACATCAGCTATCATTTTATCAGTAGGAACATAGTCAATTGCAATAGTACCTCTTTCAACAATTTCCCTGATGTAGTGATACTTAGTATCAATATGCTTTGTTCTACTATGATATACTGGGTTTCTTATTAACTTTTGAGCACTTTGGCTGTCGTTAAACAACTTTACTGACTCATTTTGCTCAAGGAGTTCATTAAGTAAACCAGTTATAAAAACTGCTTCTTTGCCGGCTTCGGTTATAGCCATATACTCAGCTTCAGTGCTGGAGAGTGCCACACAAGACTGTTTCTTGGATTCCCAAGATAGTGCAGCATGACCAATTTTAAATATATAACCCGAGTACGATCTTCGATCGTTTACATCGTTCGAAAAATCTGCATCTACATAGCCTGAAACTTTTATATTTGATTTTTTAAACGTTAAGGTCTTATTAATGGTCCCCTTTAGATATCTCAAAACCCTCTTTGCGTGCTTCCAGTGTTCAAAGTCAAAAGTAGAATTAAATTGGCTTAAATAGCTAACACTATATGCTATATCTGGTCTTGTATGCACGGCCAAATACATTAAAGATCCGATCAAATTTTGATATGGTAGGTTAGGTTTCTCACCAACATTTGGTTTTAATTTTAAACCTACTTCAATGGGGGTCAAAACAGGTTTAGCATCCATCATTCTAAAGTTTTTTAACAATTCTGAAATATAATCACTCTGGTCAATTCTAATTGTATTATTTTCTTTGTCATAATCTACATTTAAACCTAAAAAACGTTTTACTGCACCTAAATCTTTCAACTTAAACTGTTTTGATAACTCTTGTTTTAGACTGTTGGTTAAAACTGAACAATTTGAATAAATCAAAAAATCATCAACATATAACGCAACAATTATGATAGACTTATCAACTTTTTTAAAGAAAATACATGGCTCATAAGTAGATTGTTTAAAGTTTAGGTCTATTAACACATTTCTTACTTTTTCATTCCAAATTCTGGACGACTGTTTCAAGCCATATATTGCCTTTTTTAATAAACATACTTTATTCTCATTATTTTTTGAAATAAAACCTTCCGGTTGGTTCATATAAATTCTTGATCAATTTCTCCATTGAGAAAAGCAGTCTCTACGTCTAAATGTTCAATGTTCAAACCTAATTCTAATGATAACGAAAATAATAGTCTTATTGTAGAATTTCGGACGACTGGAGAAAAAGTCTCAAAGTAATCAATCCCGAACTTCTGAGTGAAGCCCTTGGCAACTAGACGGGCTTTGTAACGTATTTCACCATTAGGATCCTTTTTCGCACAAAACACCCACTTATTACACACTATCGTTTTGTTTGATGGCCGATCAACTAATATCCAGGCTTGATTTTCCATTAACGACTGGTATTCACGGTTCATTGCAGCTTCCCATCCTTTTTTATCGGGTCTAGACATGGCTTCCCTCATACTGGTTGGGTCACTGAAGGTATTGTAGGTAACGTAGTCTTCAAAGTTCTTTTTCTTGGATATTCTCCCTGATCTCGTTATAACTTTTCTTTCTTCGTCATCTGAAATAACTTCCTCTTGTGTTTTTTCTTCATTCGTGTCTCTTCTTTCTTCACAATCCATTTGCGTCTCCTTTACTTCCGAGTTACTTACTGGTTCACTTTTTTCAAATTTACATTTAGTAATGTCTTGAAAAGGCTGATTCAGAAACTCATTAAACTGTACGGTGCGGCTTATAATTACTTTATCTGTTTCCGGATCTAGAATTCGGTATGCCTTACTTGTTTCACTGTAGCCGACCATTATACCTTTTTTAGCTTTATTTTCAAACTTTGATCTCTTTTCTTTTGGTACATATACAAAAGCTTGACTACCAAAGGTTATTAAGTGCGACACGTCTGGTTTTTTATCTGTCCAAAGTTCATATGGTGTTTTTTCTCTAGATCTGGTTGGTAATCTATTTGATATATAATTCGCAGTTACAACTGCTTCACCCCAATATTTATGTGGCAACTTTGCGTCTAATAACATGCACCTTGCCGATTCTACCAACGTTCTATTTTTCCTTTCGGACACGCCATTTTGTTCCGGACAATATGGCACTGTAAATTGAGATTTAATGCCATATTTTTTAAGCAAGCTTTGAATTGCTTCCCCTGTATATTCACTGCCGTTGTCAGTTCTTAAAACCTTTGGATATCTGCCAAAATTATTTTTCGCTTCTACAATAAATTCTTTCAGTTTAGTAAAAACTTCATCTTTGGAATGTAACAAATAAACTACTATGTACCTTGAATAATCATCGGTGAACGTTAAAAAGTATTTACTGTTACTCACATTAGGCGTCTTCATAGGACCACATAAGTCACTATGCACTAAGTCAAGCACGTTTTTGGATTTCGTTTCTGACGCTTGAGGAAACGGCTTTCTTGTTAATTTACCCTTTATGCACGAAGTACATTGTTTAATATCATTACAATCTTTTATTTCTATACCAATACCCAATTCCTTATTTACTAGCTTCCTGATACTCTCAATATTCCTGTGGCCAAAACGTCTATGCCAAATATGTATGCAACTGCTCAATTTTTCACACGATGACTGTATAAAATTTGCTTCTTCTAACAAGCGTTCAACTTTATACAGACCATTTTGATATTTAGCAGTCGCCACAAGGAAATTATCTTTTCTAATATAACAATGGGTTTCATTGAAGCTTATTTTGTAACCGGCTTTTGTTATTTTTGACACAGATAAACAAATTATTTTCTAAATCAGGCACATACAGTACATCAGTAAATTTTAAATTTCTAATTTTACCATTTACCTCAGATTTTATTATTACATCACCTTTTCCTTTAATCTGCATGTGTTGCCCATTTGCAACCATTATCTTTTCTGACTCTGTATGTTCAAAATTTACAAAACTCTTTAAATCATTAGACATGTGACTTGTGGCACCCGAATCTACATACCATTCTGACGTACCACTTATTACTGATGTATTGAAACAATAATCTGAACAAGTTTCATACTTATCTTCCTTTACAGCTGTCTTGGCCTGTTGACATTCCTTCTTCTTGATGTCATTCTTGTAAAAATAGCAGTCTTTCTTTAAATGTCCTTTTTTGTGGCAGTAATGACATTCTCGTGTATCCATAACCTTATTTTTAAAATTCTTCTTGGATCTATTTACATTGAGTGCAAGGTCTTCTACGTTACTTTCCCTTTTCCTTGTGTATTCGTCCATAAGTTTTCCTTTCACATATTCCAACGTCAGCTCCTCGTCAGGCCTAGCATCTAAAGCAGTAACTAACGTAGAATAAGTGTCCGGCAAACCTCCCAATAGCAAGGCAGCAACATGGAAATCTTTTATAGTCTCACCTATACCTCTTAACCTTTCCACTAATTCCAAGACCTCTTTAATATACTCAGACATTGTTTTCTTTTCAAGCTTAGATTGGTATAATTTCCTTAATAGATAAAGCTTATTGCTCAAATTGCTTCTTTCATGCACCTTTTGCAGTTCTTCCCACATTTCACTGGCATTTTCACATTTACAAATATGTATTATTTGATTATCTTCAATACTTAAGGATATTGTAGCTTGAGCCTTTTCATCCTTACGCTTCCAAGTATCATCAGGGTTGTCAGGCACTTCATCTTCAATAACACACCAGTTTCCTTCGCGAATTAGAATCATCTTAATTCGGAATTTCCAGATTTGGTAATTATTATTATCTAATCGTGCAAACGTAAACTTGATGCCTTCGGAATCCATTTTTGTTTTTACTTTTCCTTTATCTTTCTTTATTACTCAATCAAAAAAGACTGAAGCAGCCTGGGCCCATAACCTGTCGTATTTTTCCCTTATGTTTCGTTAAAACACTTTACAGCTACTATTATACCCTTTATTGAGTTTTATATTTTTACGTACACGTTACAGAAAAACAAAACGAATGTCAACCATCTTACTTTTTACATCTGTCTCTATTGCAACATACGAGTTCTACTTAAAAACTAAAAAAACATTAGGCAACTAAATATCCCTAGGCACAATGATAATCATTGAGTTACTATTTAAAGTTCTTCAAATAACAACAGAGATGCCCCCGTTTACGCAATTATAGAATAAAATATATAATAAAGCTGTCGTAAGTACCATATTCTTACTGTTAAGCCTGTATGACACGATCAAATTGTATCAAAGTTTTTTAAGAAATGTCCAAACTTTTTTGCCAAAGTTACATTACAAAGTTTAACTTTGACAGCCAAAGATTTAAAGAGATAATTCAGGGTCCCCAACATACTAACTTCACGGTAGTTTATTTTAGAGTTTGAGGTTAAGAGTTAAGATTGTTTTGGAGAAGGAGTTGTAGAGTAGCGAAGTGTTTGTATCAATTATAGACACAGCTAGTCTTAATTCTTCTATTTTAATTAAATTTAAACCTTTTATAAAATAATTTGTGTTGGCCGCAATGCTTGCGTACGCGCACGCCATCACTTTGACCGGCTTTGATCATAAAATTTGTTGGAACAACTATTTCTTTTTGTCAAAGTAAAATTTGATGTGACGTCATCGAAGTTGCCATTTACACGACGAGCTTGAAGTGAATTTGAACCACTTTGACACCAAAAATTTAGGTACCTTGATCGTGTCATACAGGCTTTAAACATAGAATTTCGTTTACGATATTGCTAACATTGATGCTACAACTTTATGATTTACATCAGCCAACTGTGACTGACAATAATTCCCACATTTATTACAAACCATCCATCGGGTGGCAGACCCGTTTTATGGCAACGCGTAAATTACGAATGCCCGCAGATACCTACCTAACATTTGCATAATTGCATTCGCTTCGACGGAATAACAACATTGGCCCTTGTAACGGGAAAATAAACGCTGTTCGCGTGTGCCAACCTATATAGTACATAGGATATATTCTACATGTTATTCGACAGCGGACCCTATGTTATCTATTGCGCGCCATCTACCGCGCTAATTAGAATCCGATGTGTATTCAATAGGAAATTACATCGCGCCGACCAATATGGGACTAATTAATTACCATTAATTAGATCCGACCTGTAATCATCACAAATAATATTGTTCCATGTAAATGGATTCTGGTCAATTAACAGCATCGATGGAGCACATTTTTTTCTGTGGAGTGTTAAGTAAGAAGAATCATTTTAGTTTGCACAAAGTGACTTTGATTCCTTTCATTCACGAAAAAGTAAGACCCAGAGATTTTAGTCTTAGCAAGCTCTAACATCAATCCAAGCATCAGATATGTATTCGCCCTAAACGTAACAGATTTCTGTATTTAATAAAGATAGGTAAGTTCTGTGCGAAATGCAAGACGAATTATATTAATAGCACATAGAGAAAACTGATAATAAATAAATAGCAGCTGGTATAAACCTCAATCATTAGCAGGACCATCATCAGTCGAGCCATGACAAAATTAAATGCAGAAAACAAAATAAATTAAGTTACAGATATAGTTGAACATATATACAGGGTGTATCAGATACAGAGGTAAATATAATAATATGTAGCAGCTGTAATAATATACAGACAAAAAGTCTTAATGCACAGGGGGTCTATCTGTAAGCATTAACGAGAAAAAAAATATTTTATAAATGCCGTGGGCTAGAGCCGCACCTGTGCCCAACCTAAATGCTGTCCCGAGTATACCCCACATACCACTATCATTCAGCCATTACCGCTGTTAGTTTTGTGTGGATCGCCGCTTGGAGTGGAAGCACTTCGAACATTTTATTTAAATTCTTCCCGTCTCGAAAAAACGATCCTTTTCAGGACCATCATGATTTCATATAAAAAAATCGAAGCTTGATGCATCGGCAAAAGCGCGGGAATGTATAGATTCAATTTTCGCGCGACATCATAGTAAAAAGGCGTGTTTGCACATTTCCTGTATCTACATTTATTTCTGTGTAATTCGATTCAATTCATTTTGCGTTATATGATTAAATAAATCCAAAAGAAATAACTCAGATTCATGTGGTACCGTTTATTAACAACTAACTCTCGATTCGACAAAGCAAAAGAAAAATATTTACGTTTTTTGTCTAACTACTGCAGTCGCATATCCGGTGAAACTCGAACGTCTTATCAGGATATTAAAAATAATACTTTGTAGACTTACGTAGAATGCTCTTAACAAAATGTTTATTTTATAAAAAGAAGAAATTTAAAATGGCTCAGTTTTGCTATTTTTACAAGGGCCTTTATTTATTCAGAATGACGTTAAATGAACTTATGGCATACCATTAAGAATAATACTAAATGAGTGCAATGTATTAATACCACGTTTAGCGGGTGCTTAACATGACGTTTCCTTACATCAGGCCCGGACTAAAGAATTTTTGGCTCTAAATTTAACTTTTTTTTATTCTTTAATGATGAAATCCGGTTTCGGTGGGTTTGTGCTTTATATGTCGTGTAGTTAACACCCAAGCAAAATTTACTTTTTTATTTGATACACCCTGTATATGTTCAGCTCTGCAGGCCTCTTGTGTCAATGGCTTTGTTGCAAACTCTTCTCCATTCTGTTTTATATTCCAACTATCTTCAACCTCTGACCCCCATTTCCATCAGATCTCTTTCCACCGCTTCGAGCCATTTCGTTTTTGGTCTTCCCCTCGATACCTGATATGCCTCCTGATAATGCGAGGGAATAATCCTCAAGAAAAAAGTTCATTACAATAACTCATACGAAATCGTCGCGCCCAAAACGCAAAAAATGCGTTACGAATTGCTGCCGCAAACCAAGCAAAACCATTACTGGGCTGGTAACTGGACACTGTCCCCTGATAAAGCATCTATACAACACAGGTCGAGTAAGCGAAGCGTGGTGCAGAAGATGCGAACTACAGGAGGAAACAAGTTTATATGTAATCTGCACATGTGTGGAATTAAAGGTACTCAGGCAGAAATATTTCGGGAAGGACCTATTGGAGCCCTCGAAGGTTCTTAAGCTTCCACTGGATAAGATGTTGGGCTTTATAGAGAACACCAAACTGCTCGAGTGGAAGTAAGAGATTTAATAGGGGCGGTACAATGAGCACCTAGCTCAAGTGCCTGGATTATAGGTGCCCACCCTAACTTAATGAATGAACCAATGAATGCTGCCGCGTCCATCATACTTGCACCATTTGGCTCCCCGCGACTTCAATTTGTTTCCCACCATGAAAACGTGGCTCGGGGTAAAAAAAGATCGACTCAAACCAGAGAGTTGTCTAGACAGAAGTTTATTTTGAACATTTCGTTTTTTTTTAAAGGATTTAAAACAGAATAGTAAAGATTTTGGGAAAGGTGTATCCTCCTAAAAGGAGATTATGTTGAAAAATAAAAAAAATCTAAGAAGCTTGCGTTTTTATTCCTAACTCGGGTATTTATTGATCTACCTTGTTATTATCTGCAGATTAAAAAACATGAGCATAGGAGCTGAACCACCTCAGTGCTCGGTTCTCGTTACAGAATCAATACAGCTAGATTCAATCCTTTTGTTTTTTTTCTTTTCCTTGTGAGCATAAAAGAAATATTAAATAAAAAATGAAAAGTTAATTAAAGTATGAAAAAGCTTTTGTATAAGAAAATGTACTTTTTTTAATTACCTTTTCAACTTCATTTTCGATTTTTTATCTATTCATTTCTACTTATGTTCTATTCCCCCTAATTTAACTCAATGAATTACCTTTTTGTCTAACTAATCAGCGACTATTTTTACATCCTTCTCTTCTTTTGTGCGTCAAGCTTGGCCTGACGATGAGTGTATACCATAGACTACTAGAAGGAGTTTAGACCTTTGCGCATTCGCAAACTTTCAGGTTGTCTAAGCATCGCCATTTTGATGTATGCCGTGTCAAATAGATCAGCTGTTGTCGAAGTATTTTGTTTTGAGAGGCTTATAAATCGTGCTGTTTTTAAGGTTATTCTTGCGTTTTTGTGACATTTTATGTTTATGGTTTTTTTTAGTAAGTGATAGTTTATTAATGTGAAGCTACCTAAATTATTGAATAACAAATAATTTTAAGAAAATATTTCATTGGACTGCTTTTTAATGTTTGTTAGGAGAGTTCAACTCTGAAGAAAACATTTAGTGAGGTTTGTGGTGTTATTATAAGATATGAAGTAGTGTTTATGTTGTAGAATGTCTTGTTGTGTACCTTGAAGTAAAAGCATTCGTAAATTATTATCCCTGGTAGTAACATCAGTTTCCATCAGTAAGAGCCAACGATAATCTACCTGTTATAGATATGTGGCATAACTTTATCGCATTCTCCTTTATGAAGAGTGCTTGTTGCAGTTAACGTCTGCTGCAAAGAATCTGAGAGAAAATAAATATACACTGTCGCAACGAAAGAATAAAGGTATTTCTGCACTATTGACACAAAACATAGATATGACATGTATTCTATTTCAGATAGATTAATAGTCAGCTGATCCGAAAGATTAAGAATATGTATTGGTAATTTTAGCACATCGCAGACAGTTCCCTGAAGAACATCGATCTTATTAATAAAAGTGATCATTGAGTGTTATTATAAAATACTTCATAATTTGGTGAAAGCATAACGCAAGAACTGCAAGTCGAATTAATAAGAAAAAAATAAAACGAACTTATATTGTTTAGCCACCAATAAAGAAATGTCATGTGACATAATGTGTGTTTACTACACCCCAAAAATGTTAAATAACCCAAAAACTTCAAATTTCAAGTATAAGTGTATTAGCCTATCTATTTGAATTAAATATCGATGTAAGGTATTTTCAGCAGTAAAAAATACAATTTCCTTATGTATATAGTATAATACTAGTGTTAAAGGGAAGTATGAGCATTTTACCTATTTTTTTATTTTAAAATATTACCATTACGTCCTTGCTTTATGTTTAAATTGTTTTCTTACGACCCAGTCATACATCAAAATAGTTGCCCCCATGTGATCCGAACGTTGCGCATCCCTAAGCTCTATCTATTGTTATGGAGAGATTATGTGATATTCTACTATTATTTAAAAAGGGAATGTTTCTATTTTACTTAAGTATATTTTAAAACTTATTAGTTATAATAAAAAAAAGGATATAATATGTAGCAGCAGACAGCTAGACGATGTCCAGGTGATGTAGGTAATCTGCATTTGGCAGGTCCTTCAAGCTTTTTCCTTTAGATTTTCCTTCAGGAAGCAAGATGATCAGCAGTGATACACCTACACATCGAAAATGAATATTAGAATTTGTATAGTATATTATTACAATAGCTATTGACAGATCAAATTTTGGATCCACCTTTAATTCATGTGAACAGTTGTAATTTCTTTTACAGAGTATTTATTTCTTTAAAATTTTGTTTAATAATGTTTTTATATGCATTGGCAGTCCAATTGCTTTGATATGTCAACAGACAGACAGGGTAAAATTGCTGGAAATTGAGTTCTGTAACAATTCTATGTGTATAAATGGTTGCCTACCTTTTAGGTGCATAATGAATTTTTAGATTGTTAATTTTTATATAGTAATAAGCGTTTAAAAATTTCAAATGTATTTTTCTCATAATTCAGAGACTCATACCTTTGTTATATAAAAAGTGTAAGGTGATTCCAGATTTTGTAATTTTATTTATTTTCACTTCGTTGAAACATACGATAGTTTCTGTCGATCACATGGCCATGCTCATATGTAAAACAAATGGAGGGTCCTCATTTCGGTTATAATAACGGAATTTTTCAGACAGTTGGACTCCTTGCTTGGAGACAATCGCTTGCAAGTCAGTTAAAACATTTTCAATTCGAACCATTCACTAATCGAACTCAGTTAGAGGCAGACGTATTTCAGTTGGTTCTCGTAATTTAACGGCTATTTCGATAAAATCCAATTTTATCCCAAATTACAACCTAAAAATAATGGTTAATTGTTAAACAAAGTTTTTCACATAAATTTTATTCCAAATTACACACGATTTTTGGGTAATTTTTCTTCAACGACGATTTTTCCGAGTAATGTTCCTGTCCTGAGCGACCCATCCTCTCTGACCTGATGTATCTACGAGGTACGAGGCCCATATCCGACCTGACAGTCCTGACCACGATGATCGCAGAATTCGGCCATGTAAAAAGGTACTCCTCGTCAAATCTACCTAAAAAATAAACGTTTTATTTCAATTATAATCTAAATTGAATTATACTTATAAGAAATTTTTAATTTAATCCGTTCTGCAAAATTTGAGGTTAGAAAATCGTTTGTAACATAGCTAAGCGGTCTCCAGTTACTTTGGGGAATTTGTGTAATAGGTTTATAAGTATTTGTTATGTTTTTACGTTACGAACAATATCCAGTGATTTACCATCAAGGTTGGCTACTCTGTTTCACACGTCTATTTTAAAACTAGCTTAACTTCATTTGAACGGTCAGAAAACGCGGGATTTTTAAAATTTATTTCAAACGTATTTAAGTAAGAAACTATGAATTTGAATTGCAAAGGTGAATTACTTAATGAAACTTTAGTGTTATTAATTAAAAGGACTCACGGACTTACCTGAGATTATTATCCTTAGATTTATGTCTGATATTAAACAAGTCACATTTTGAACTTTTTTAATTAAATAAAATCACTTTTATCCACTATTAAATGTTTTAATTTTACTTAATAGTTTAAAGCTATTGAAGGCATAACATTATCATGCCTATGAGAGCATTTAAAACTGGTCTTTAACATTGGAATTTGAGGAGAGGACATTGACACATCATCCTATTACATCTCTATGCGTACTGAGTTAAATATAAGAGAGTTAACGAGCCATTCAATATTTTTTTATGTCACGCCCTCGATCGGAAATTTCTCGCCCTGCATGCCATCTGGCTGGTGAGACAGAACACTTCTAAATCAAAATTATAGAAAATAGATGACACTGGCATATATAAAACTTGATTTTTTTTTCTAATTCAATTAATGTATTTCTTTTAAAATTTATTTTTTTAATCCGGGCTGTATGCTACTGTGTAGCGTAACACTATATATTTATCCTTGTCCTTGGTGTATACACACCAACCTAGTTGCCTTTACATTTTAAATAAAGAGTAGTGAGGTAAGGACCAAAAACTTTTTTTTACATTTTCCCAGTCATCTAATATTTGTGTGCTGTCAAGATAATAATTTATTTGGAAAATCTCTTATATCCTAAGTTTTCAATAAATGAAAGTAAAGGACAATCGCTGCAGTATGTCCGGAGACTTCACGTTAGACAACTTCTACAACCAAAAAAGGGGCAATCGAGTCTCCTTGAAACAAATAAAACACTCAACAATTTTCAAGGAGATACCAAAACTATGTATATTTGGGTATTGTGCGAGGGGTTTTGCAAATTCTCCCTTGTAATAATCATCACCGACGCTGTTTGATGGGCGTTCGTTAAATTAATATTCGCAACAGTGTGCGAAAGTAGCCCGGGGCAGTTGTTTGAGTGTTATTCCATCCATTTCCATCACATATGATAAAGCAGGGCCGCGAGGCTGTTTCGTGAATATGTAAGCCGTCGACGTTATTTTAACAGGAGCTGCGCATTCTACGTACGTGTTAAAATGCGCACAACAGATCTCTAGATGTAGATTGTTCCTATGGTATGTAGTTACAAAAAAATTCTCGATGTAAATGTCATCTAAACTGTGGCGAAAATCACAAAATTTTAGTACGATGAGAGGAAATCAACCCAAGTCCTATAGTACTTACACGATTAGAGTAATTTTTAAGATTAGCTATAAGACAAGTCCAGGACCTTTTCTTAGACATGAAACCCACGTATAGTCTATCCTTAGATATAACGATTTAACTAATGATGTTTACCTGTTATTATCCACTACCTGCTGCAGCAGGTACAGAGAAATTATGCAAATAAGATAAAAAATTAGGAGAAATTGAACGCTTCTTAATTTCTTACAATTTAAATCTCATTATTCTAAGGTAAACAATTAAATTTTAAAAGATCATATATACCTACTTGTAATTGTATTAAAGGATGTTGTATAATGGTACTTATTTTAAATATTAACACCCCTTCCTCTCAATTAGTTAATTTGTACAAACTACATAGTAAGAAAATATAGTTTAATGACAGTCTTTGCGCAGTGTAGATATTTAAATTTGTGAAACAAAACATGTAGAGACGTGGAAACGCCTTTAATTCCACCCCAATGAATTACAAACAAAAAGAGATATATCACTATATTTGTATGATATGACTGATAGTTACTTTGTTGGAAGGTCGGAGAGGCGAACGTTTTGGAGGTCACATGTGGTGTTCCACAGGAGTCAGTCTTAGGACCAACGTTATGTAATGTTTATTATAATGACATACTAGAAATACCTACTCCATTGGGAGTGCATCTCATATAGGATATGCGGACGACATTTGTGAGAGTGGTGGTGACTGGGAGGGATGTAAGAATGCTGGAAATGCGGCTGAGCAGATTCTAGCTAGCGTCGTTAAGTGCCTTGAAAACCAAAAACTCAAACTTGCCGCACAGAACACAGAAGTAATCCTCCTGGTAAGTGGAAGCAAATTGAAACAGATTAACATTAGAGTGCGAAACATATCGATACAGAGCCAGGAAAGCCTCTGATATTTAGGTGCCCATATGCATAGAAACGCACATTTCTGCCCTTGGGTAGCTCTGTTGTCTAATGCCCCAAGTCGGAGGACCGAGCGAGTGCAGTAGGAGACTGCTTTGTGCTACGGTGAAGGACTGCTCTATAGGGCGTCTATCTAGAACGACGCTATGCGAAAGAAGACCAATCGAAAGAAATACCAAAGTACATAACGAAGACCCGGGGTACGGATTACAGAAGGATATAGAACATTATTTAAAGCACTTTGCGTGCTAGCTGGGACACCACCCATTCACTTACTGGCGCAAAATAGGGCCGACATAGAACAGGGAAGGGACATAAGTAAAGAACTCACCCGTAACAACTCCGTAAGTACTGTATATATGTAATATACTGTGTAGCTGTAAGCGAGTGCATCATAACAAGTCCGAACGCTAAGCACAAACAATGTAAGAAATGCCGGTAATAAATGCGGTTTCTTTAAACCATACCGTATGCATATCAATATATTTGAAAATCGTTATCGAAAAATAAACGTTTAGTTAGTATAATAATCTTTGTGAATACGTCCTTGTGAACCACCCGTGCTCGAAGGATTTCTTTTCTGAAGTTCGAGTGCTAGTTAATAAATCAAATCGTTGTATCTATGGACACCTGGGGGTTGGGAGTACCTACCAGGCGCGTCCCCAGGGTGGTGAATAGGGGAAAGGCCATCTTGTCAGGGTTCGCTCGGGACGAGATGGTTAGTGGCGGCTATAAGTTCGTCCTCTTTGCTTAAAAGCAGAGCAGGAAATAATGAGACCGTTGCGTGAACTACTACTCACCTAGCCAGAGCTATCGTGTCGTGGCTTAAGGGCTTTGCACAGGGTTCTAAACAACGATGCCAGTTGTTGCTTTCGGCTACCGAAAGCTCAACTGTTAAACCAGGTCCCGAAAGGGATGGGAGGTTTAACTGCACGGACCGAGAGGAGACAACCTCAACAAAAACCTAAATCCTAAGGTGGCGGACTAGGCTGATGGGAAACGTGGCTGGATAGAAGACCAGTCTACTAGTCCAACCTTGGGGCACCTGGCACAACCCAATTGCATTTAGCCTTACCTCTGCATGCGGGGCTCTGTGGACGTGGACCTTTTCTTCCCTAGCTACTCTTGGGATCAACCATGGAGGAAGGACGTTTATTAGCGGGACGACACCGCTAATTAAAAGGAAGCAGGGCCTCCATAAGAAGCCTTCCACTTCCAAAGTGAAAGTACCTCACAAGGAAGGAGCAAAATGATTGGAGCAGATTGGGGAACAGGATGGCATCCATCCCCTCTCAAATTGCGTAGCACCTGGGAGCACATGAAATCGAAGAGGGAGACTTACATACCCTGGGCCCTTCTGATATCCTACACTTTATAAAAGGAATAGGATTGGAAGGCCAGCTGTAAAACAGCAAGAACAGGGAACACAATAGATCTTTTAGGTAGCAGTGTAATGGACAGACAATAACAAGGCAAGGCATACACGTTGGCAAGGAAATAAATATTCTTACTATTTCTTACTAGAAAGTCACAAAGCCGATATATCATAATTACAGTTGCTGTTATATTATGTATATTGATTATAAGCTTCGTATTTATTTTGAAGTATTTTAAGCAAATAAAACGCAGTTCTATATCCAATCCTTAAATTATTGTTATATTTACGATCGGTTTCCGACTAGGTCATCATCAGGTACTGTAAAACATAAAAGGAATTATAAAGCTATGCCATTAATATTAAAATTTAATATTTTTATGTGTATGAAATTATTACCATTTAATAAATAAAAAATAAAACATTATTGTTTAGTTCTTTGAAATAAATTAAAAGTTTAGTGTCATCTGCACTACACACACTTGTACGTACTTTTAAATCATAATCACTCATAATTACAATTACAATGAGACAATCTGATGCACTACAGCATATTCGCACTGGCGATCATTGGAAGTAAGGATATACTAGGCTAGCAGACTCTATGTGACAATCTAAAAATATAAATTCATTCTTCAGTCGTATATAAAGGCCTGCGACGCTCCTGTGCGTAATTAATGGACGCATATTTCGACGCCGCTATGTAAACATATCAGGCGGAACGAATGCCTTCGGAACAAGTTAGGAAGAACCCATAATTTGCGGCTAATAAGCAAGGTAAACACGGAGATTATAAAATTCACCACGTGCTCGATTTGTGGTCGGTAAATGCGCGCACGTGTCACCGTAAATAAAGGCATCCGAGGGGGAGACACTTTGGGGATAAGAAATGCAAGGAGGCGGAAGAAATTTAAAAATGTATTTGAGCAAAATTAAAATTGAAGGGTGTTTTTTTTTTAATTTACAACTCCAAATGAAACTTAGTAATGACCAGGCTTGTAATTTCGGTCCCGTTCGATCATCTGCCGTACGAAATTTTATTACACGGAGTGTCCCTCCACAGTCTCTCGCGTCCCCACCAACTTAGCGATGCCACAATGCGACTAGCAACTATCAATGCAAATGCACGTGCATACAGAAAGATTGGTTTTCGTTTTCATTTAATAATTCCTGAGTTTCCTTTATTTCTTTTAAGTTTTTACTAGAAATTCCGTTTTTTTATTTTATATTTTGAAGGTCGAAATTCTATTTTTGGTTTCCTTTTAGAGAAGTTTCTAGCAATAGAAAGCATTACTGCGCGATAATCTGCGAAAATTTCTGTTTGAAAATTTAAGAATGCACCTAATAGTTGCTTCGAATTATAATATTGTTTAATGATTTATGGATATATACTACACTGAGTTTCACACGGTTTTCCCTCTAGAGAACAAAGAAAATGTAATATAACTTATTTGTGACAAACACTTATGCAAAGATTGCACGCTTTTTACCGTAAGGAATTAACATTACTTAATTTTATATTTATTCTTATTTTCATTGCATCGATTCTACATGCATGTTTACGCTAACCTAATGAGACTGTAGTTCATGGCAGTGCATTATACGTATGGGATGCATAATGCTGCTACGAAGCCTGAGCAGTGTTCGTATATACCTTGATCGGCAATTCCCGGCGCCGACACGAAAAAATCCCGTTTTGACACTGCAATTCCCTTTTTTTGGCGGCAAATACAAACTTATTAACTTTTTTTAATAAATTACTTACTAAATTAAAATAAATGCACCGATACAATAACAGATTCATTGTAACTAAAGCAAATGAAAAACAAAATAGAAAAATAATAAAAATTTAAATTTATTTTTATTAATGCAATAGTAATATTTTATCCAATGATTCCCTCTAAAACAAAACTTTTTCCCTCTAACGTTCAAAATTCCCCCTAAAAAGGGAATTTCCCTCTCATATACGAACACTGAGCCTGAGAGTAAAGTGGTGAATACGCGCTCCAACTACGCACGCTAACCCCGCCCAGCAGTGTGACGCGGCTCCTGGACACTCGCAGCTATAAATTTTCGTAATAGTGCTATTCCAAGGGGACCGAAATATCAACCCTGGCAATGACCTAGCCCGCAAACGAAAGTCGACCACTCTAGTGATTATGTGAGTAGACGGATGAAGAAGTGGTGTAATAAAAACACTCTTGCATTAAATATAGATAACACATATGATAATGTTACAACTTTTTGTAACAGAAAAGGAGAATATGGTATATGCATCTCTAATGGCCGAAAATCAATTTCGTTGGTTAACAATGTGAATTTCTTGGGTCTCAATGTTGATAGCGGGTTGGATTTTAAATTACCCTTTGATTATTTAAATAAAAAATCGCACCAGCATATTACGCGCATATAAATTAAAAAAAAAGTACTTCCCTACCTCCTACCCCCCTTAACGATATTGGTAACTTTGTGCGTTATACTTTGATCATTTATGCAGATGACACCTCTGCTGTGGTAACCGGTGCGGATACCAAGGATGTATGTAAAAGGGCTGAGAGACTTCTGGATGACCTGGGTCGGTGGTTTAACACCAATAAACTATGCATGAATCTATCTAAAACCAATTATATGCGTTTCCGTCCTTCTAACTCTAAAAATAAGTCAGTTTCTAGTGATAATGTACAGGTTAATGGTTTTGATTTGGAACGAAAAACTATCGTAAAATTTTTGGGCTTAAATATTGATGAAAATTTGAGTTGGAAAAGTCATTGTCTCGCTTTAGTTAAGAAAATCAATTCGGCATGTTTCCAAATTAGAAATTTAAAACATATAATAGATTTTAATTACTTACTTGGCTTTTATTATGGTCGGGTACACAGTGTTATCCAGTACGGGATTGTATTCTGGGGCGCGGCGGTTTCATCAAACGAAGTCTTTCTGGCTCAGAAGCGTGTTATTCGATGCATGGCAAACATTAAAAGTACAGACTCTTGGCCATACTTCATCAAATTTAATATTTTGCCCTTGCCTAGTGTGTATATACTAGAACTTTTGATGCACATTTTCACAAATAAGGAGGTCTTTGTCAGGAATGGTGACCTACATTGATACGAGACAAAAAAGCAAATATGGTATACCCTTAAATAGGCTCAACGTAAGAAAGAGATCCCCAACCTCAGCTGGGTTGACACTTTTCAATTTACTACCACCCGAAATAGTGTCCTTGAATAATGAAAAAATCTTTAAGAGACGGGTGCGCTCCTTGTTGTTTCAGCGCTGCGTCTACTCCGTGGAAGAGTTTGTCGCACTTTTTAAATAATTGTTTTATAATTATTGTATTTTACATATACACATGTATCTTTTGACTTGTCCTATACACTTTTTGTGTCGCTTGGATGAAAAAATTCTATCTATCTATCTATCTATCTATCTATCTATCTATCTATCTATCTATCTATCTATCGTGTCGTTTTACTATGCAAATGTTGAATCTTGGACTAAGACATGGAATTGTCTTTTGGGGATCGTCAATTGCTTTTTACAGCGTGTTTATTACGCAGAAAAGAATCATCAGGTGTATTCTGGATCTTCTTCTTCTTCTTCTTCTTCTTCTTCTTCTTCTTCTTCTTCTTCTTCTTCTTCTTCTTCTTCTTTAAGTTAGGATGGGCACTTGTAGTCCAGGCACTTGAGCTAGGTGCTCAATGTACCGTCCCTATTAAATCTCTTACTCCCACTCGAGCAGCTTGGTGTTCTCTATAAAGCCCAGTATCTTGCCCAGTGGAAACTTGAGAACCCTCGAGGACTTCAATAGATCCTTCCCAAAATATTTCTGTCTCAGTACTTTCAATTCCTTACATGTGCAGCTTACATGTAAACTCGTTTCCTCCTGTTGTTCGCATCTTCTACACAACGGTTCGCTTACTCGACCTGTGTTGTATAGATGCCTTTTCAGGGAATAGTGTCTAGTTACGAGCCCAGTAATGGTTTTAGCTTCTTTCTTGCTGCGTCTGAGTAAGTTATCAGAGAATCTAGCATCCCCATCCCCTATTAGCGCTTTACTATGGAGTTGACCTTCAGTCGACCTCAATTTCTTTGTAGTTTCCTTATCTAACCAGGTTCATATCTCTGTTCTGGATGGTATTATTCAGAGTTTTATTTAAAAGATTATCATGTTTAACATTAGCTTCACTATACATATTTGAATTAATTATGTTTTTGTTTTGCGACCACTGCCAATGTTTTATAAGAAATAGGTTTGAGACCTGTTTAATATCATAGGTGTGTTTTGGCAATATAAAAAAAAACATGTTATTCCTTCTTAACGTTTTAATTCTATTACTTTTTAGGAAGGCACAAATCGAATTGCACTTATTGGAATTTTTGCATAAAATATTGCCCTGCCATTTCGTATTAAGAAATTCAGAAATAAGTAAGTTGTTATTATTTGAAGCAATAAATATGTTGAAACCGTTACCTGCAACACAAAAACCTTTAAACTTTAGTTTTGTAAGAATTTCCTAATCTAGATGTATAAGATAATAACTGGCAAGCTATATTTAAAAAAAGAGCATAGAATATAGGGAAAAAATATCAGACACCTCGGAAAAAAAAGTTTTAACTTTATTTAAAACCAATATCAGCTGTTATGTGGATTTTTATAACCACGTTTCTTTATTTAAGAAATTGTCCAGTTATTCTTTCTTAATAGCAGAAATCAAATTACATTTATTGTAATTTTTGCATAAAATTAGATTAGATGTTTTGACTTTAAAATTTTAAGAATTAAGATGTTTCGACTTAAGTCTTAAGAATCATGAAGAAAAGACCTATTATACGCAAAATTGTTTTGTTCCTCTAGGGATTCTTCCATAGAAAGTTTGTTTCTTTAATTGAATAAGAACTAAGCAAGTATACTTGCTTTTCAATAACTTTACTTCTAATATACAATAAAGATTGCATATTTATTTATTGCTGTAACAATAAGTTATATACAGTTATATATAAGTTTTAATTCTGGGAATGTAGGTCTCCAAATAGGTGGCGGCATCTTTGTCGGGCACTGTAAAGGGTTTATCTTTTGAGACGATAGTTCGTTGCGTCGCGGATTACGATGGCATTGCGTTTAAAGTGGATATGTTAGAATTACAGCTACGAACTCGTTTTACCGACCGTGGTCGTAATTTTTCGAAGTAATTGCACACATGACACTTCCGATGCCAAGTAAATATGAAACTGCCTCGTCTTCATCTCGTTATCCAAATTACATGAATAAATCCCAAAGTCATCTTGTGGCCAAATGATAGCAGCGTTTCGAACGATTTCGATAGATATTACGCTAACGTCAGCACCAATCCCCGGTAGTTACAAAATGCGAAGATTAACATAAAAGAAGTAGATGGGGGTCGCAAATTTCTCAGTTATATTTTGTACGTTTTAGTGATTCGTGAGAATTTTGAAAATATTTATTGTAAGATTGTTTTTAATAAACATTGTAGCACACCCTAAAAAAAAATGTGGTAAAATTACCCCAAAAATAGATGGCAACTGGGCTACCGCCTATTTTTGGGGTAAATTTACGCCTATAGGGGATTTTTCACATGCTTGTGGAATATTCCTTGAAAGTGTGGTTTTCCCTGGTAAATTTACACCTCTAAAGTAATATTCCCTAATGCAATGAAATAATTTCAGGTAGATTTACCACACCTTCAAGCAATATTCCAGTATGTGAAAAATCCCCTATAGGTGTAAATTTACCCCAAAAATAGGCGGTAGCCCAGTTACCATCTATTTTTGGGGTAATTTTACCACATTTTTTTTTAATGTATAGATTAGAGTAACAACAACGAAATTAGAAATAATTGATTATTAGGTTGTTTTATCATCCAGAAATATTAAGTTTCAGTTATCTAATAACATGTTTATGTCATTTAGAACTTAATGCAGATTCTTCACTTAAATATTCAAAATATACCATTTATAATATTAGATTTAATTTTAATAATTTCTGAAAGATATGTTAATTAGTTGGATTACAGAGAGTTTACAATAATTTCAATAAATTTTTAAATTCAATAAGTAATGTTTTAAAGAGTAAACATTTTGGGAGAAAGGTCGATAAGAAAAGCCAATAGTTACAAAGAATTGGTTGTATTCATAATACAAAGATCTAGTTGAATGTAACCATAAAATAAATGTTGACTAACAAAATACATTAAAAAATCTATCAATTT
This sequence comes from Protaetia brevitarsis, assembly GCA_004143645.1. Lineage (NCBI taxonomy): Eukaryota > Metazoa > Arthropoda > Insecta > Coleoptera > Scarabaeidae > Protaetia > Protaetia brevitarsis. The sequence goes on from RXPK01000630.1 coordinate 65,502, forward strand.
GAGTTTGGATTTGGAGCTTTTTTTATTTTTGTTACCCTGTTCAAGGTATATTTTTAAAAAAATACCTCTGCAGAACTTCTAATGTGTTAGAAGCCTCTTTGCGTACTGCAAATGAAAATTAAAATATGCCGCCATCATTTGTTGTAGTGCAGAAACGAAATGAATCTGTTGGGTCTAATAATGTCTTTTCTACCATTAAAGAATGCGACTTCACATTTCATAGAAAAGAAAAATAAATGTAAAAACATATGAAATAAATATATTTTATTAATACCTTCTTCAAAGCATATTATCAACGGTGTATTCACCTCAATTTCTTCAAGTTTAATTATCCTGAAAATTTTTAATAAATTTTAGCATTTAAAAATATATTGTATGTAGATAATAGTGCTGCGAATCGAAGCCTCTTTATGTGAAACAGGGGTTTGGATGCATTGATTAACCGTCTTTAAAAATTGTAACCGATAAAACCGGTTTTCAAAATCAAAACCCGTTTTTAAAAGCAGATTATTGCGCCTTAAATAGGTTTTTCGAATTTAAAATACATAGCACTTTTAAAAATGTAATACGTATTGTTTTTAGTTTGAAACTGGTTTTGAAAACCGATTTTAAAAACTGAATTTTAAAAACCGATTTTTACTAAAAATCGATTCACCGGTTTTTGATATCTGGCTATTCCCGCAATAGTAGTATATACATAAATAATGTTGTGATTAACTATTGAACTCAAATTTGCCGTCCTGCGGTCTTGCACATTTGCATGTATAAATTCCTTACTTTACTTGTATCATCACTTAACAACGAAAACATAGCCTCCAATAACGGTAAGACACTAGTCGTTTTATATTTCCAAATGTTTAATGAAAGAGAAAAAAAAAAGAATTGACTCCTTCAAAACGAAGACTTTCTGTTGTTTAAATTGAAAAGTTTGATACGGTAATTTCCTGCGTGTCACTTTCACGTTGAAAACTTTAAATAAATGTATCATATCTTGTAACAACAATACCGCCAAATGCTATTGAGGTTAAGTTCCCAGTATATCATATTAGATATCCATACGCAGGTGTATGTCTATTATGTGTGCTGCCATAACTAAGTACATGGTAATCATCTCAATACATAATTAATGTAAAATGAACTTACCTCAATCTTTATTTGCAAGACAAAATGAAAAACACACGATTTACATTTATGCATTGAAGCCATCAGTGTAGATGCCGCACTTGTATTCAAACTGCGTACCTCAAACGCTTGCGCGTTGCATATTCGACGCTATGTAATGCATTCTCGTAACGGGTTTAATTTTGATCAAGCGACCACAAAGTAATGCAATGTTAAAAAGAAACATTTTGTGCTCCAATCAAATAACAGATGCATATATATAATATATATAATCCGAATTTCATGTCCCTTGTATTGTCCATATTGTATTTTTACCACATAAGGGTAATATTCCACGAAATATGTTATTTTTTGCTTGCTCCTAAGCAAATTTCCCAATGGGGGAAAATTACTTCATTTATTGAAGTATTTTTCCATCAAGTCGTTCCAGGCAAAATTCACTACTTTTAATTTGTGGTAATCTGATGTTTACCTCTTTTTGTGTAATTTTACTCATATTTCATATCTTTTATTGAAGTATTCTTTCCATCAAAGTCGGATTTACCAGCCAAAATACACCTAATTTGTGTAATCTGATGTTTACCCTCTTTTGGTGTAATTTTACCTCATATTTCATGTTTTTTCACATACCAGTGAGGTAAATTTACCATCAATTTTTAGAGTGTATACAGTTTGAGAATGCGTTAATAAAAATGAGTTTTGTATGGACCACCCTTTCGTCGTTTCCCACTTCAAACAAAAAGAAACTACGTAATACTCTTTACCATAATTTTAATGGAATACATTGAATAAAAAAAATATGTCGTTTTAACGTGCATTGCATCCAATAGAAAATATGATTTTTCAATTTCTTTCATAATTTTAAAGTTGCCGCAAGCAATATTAAACTTTTAACATCAATTTTATGTTGATTTTACAACCAATTTTTTTTTTGAATTACTGAATATTTTGCGACTTACAACTAAACGTATTTTTTAAAGTTTTTAAATTTCACCATTTCTATTATTTCTATTACTTCTTCGGGAAATTTTTAATTTTTACCATAAGATGGGCTCGAAATTCACCGGCGAATTTTTAGAGTATAAGCTTTAGTAGATATAATATTTATTTGAGCCTCTACATCGCTATAGCACACGTGATATGTGGAGGTAATGTCATCGTTTAGGAAATATTTTCAGAAACATCTTCACCTATAAATTCGAAACTGCGCGCACACAATCGATATAAAAAAGGAATCCCACCAGGCACAGACGCGATAAATGGTAATGATGAAGACCAACCGCGTTCACGAACGCGTAAATATTTCCAATACCGATTAAGTGATTCTCACCATTTCCGTCCATAGTATCCCATAAATATTTTAATCGTATATACATCTCCTATAAATATTAAACCACCCAGACTAAGGATATACGACCATCATAAATCTACAATACGAACTTGCGTATCTTTCCATAGGTGCGTGTGTGGGAAGTGGAAGAAGCGTAGTAGTACCTCTTGAAATACGCCAGGCAACACTACTTTAAATCTGGCCACCTAATCGTCGAACGTGTGAACGTTTGGGAACCGCTCACTTAAATTCAGTTGACAACGCTAATAACACCACTAACTATCCTCTTGTCTAAACACAGCTCTAACTTTCTTAAGTGATTAGTTGGGGTACCTACATGTATAAAAAGGGGTTTGTTATAATGGCGTGTAATTCGGAAATATTTGACAAGAATCTGGGACGATACAAAAAAACATAAGTTCCGAAATTTTTCTCTCATGTATTCCTTTTCTTAAATACACAACTTTTGGCAAGATGAAACATCTATAGTAGGGCGATTCTCTTTCGACAACATTTAATATAAACAAATGCGGTTGGATGTGTTCTCACAGTCTTCCGGGATATCACAATATTTTATTATGCATATCAGCTGTTATACGAATTTTTATAACCACGTTTGCAGAGAGAATTTTGTCTATTTTCCATCGTGCTGGTCTTATGTATAGGATATGTATAGAATATGTAAGATAAATACTGGAAACGAACGTGAAGATAGGATTACGCACAAAGAAAATTAAGAATGCAAAATGCAGCATAATGAAAATAGCAAAAAAATCCTAGTAATTTTATAATAGTTTTTTGTTATTTTAGGTTAAGAAATTACACTATTTTTATATAACAAATTGTTAGAAAACGTTACCAATTTAGGAGGTTCGATAAGCGAAACATTTTTACATTTTACTTGCAAGCATAAAACTAATTATAGGGTAACAAAAACCAAGACAATAGTTGCGAAAATTATGTTGAAAATCAGATGCTTTCAATCAGATCAAGACATTTCGACTGAAAAATGATCCGGAACTTATTTGATTTTTGTACACTTTGGATTATGTTTCTACGATATTTACCTAAAAGAATTACTTTTAGCAATGTTTAGAGATTAAATAATAAAATGTAATTAAAATCTGAAATTGCGAGGTGATTTCTGATTTAAATTGCGTATTGACTTATTTTTTTTTTGTTTTAATCAACAATATTATTTCGTTTATTATTGATTCTTAAATTAGAAGAGAGAAATTAATAATTACTTTGTTATTATATTATTTATTTGAGATAGTCCGGTCCTGACATTGTTTTGACCAAAAGCATTAGCGAATAGCTCCGAAATCAAACCCAATTTTGAGCGGTTTCGACCGGTAAATTAAAAGTAACTAGTTGATGATTGAACAGTTAAGTGCATAAAGTTGTGCGGGCGATAAAGACAAAAGGTGAAAACTTGTAATAATAAATAAGATAACAATTATAATAATATTAACTTGTAATAAAAATTGTATGTATATCGCAAACCAGAGAAAAAACGAGCGCTTTTTCTCGGTTAACGTTTTATCGAGATACAGCTGGGAAGGAATAGAGACAGAGACGTATTCGTTATTTTGATTAAGCATCTCAGACAGTGAGATTATTCTGTCCGAGGAAGGTAAACATAAGGAAAGGGATGAAAATTATGCGGATGTGTTTCATAAACGTAAACGAATATTTAGAACACCAGAAAAAAATACATGTAAGGAATTTAGAAGATGAAAATATGAGTGAAATGAAGGAAATGTTAAAAAAATATACTACAAGATAATAAGAGAAAGACAACGGAAATGGAAGAGATGAAGAATATGATGAGTGGACTAATGCAAGAAATTAAAGCAGTTAGGGCAGAAAATATGGAAAATAGGGAAGAGTTAGCAAAATTAAAAACCGAAAACGACAAACTCAAAAAAGGGTTTGAAACTGTAAAACAGAAATTACAAACAGTAGAAATTGCTGCGGAAAGGTGCCAGAAAGATGTCAAGAAAAATAATTTAATTATTAAGGGACTTGAAATGGATATAAATGACAACGAACAGATTAGAGAGAAGATCCAAAACTTTTTAAAACCGGAGTTAGCAATTGAAAGCAAAATAGCTTACGCAAAAAAAAAAAACTAAATAGTAAAGTATGCGTCATAGAAATGCAAGCTTTTGAAGATAAAATGAAAATATTAAAAGCCAAGAGAAACCTAAAGGAAAAGAAGCACACATCACCAATAATATATCGAATGCGATCTTTCAACTAAAGAAATGGAAATACAGCGGAAACTGAGAGAAATTGCAGGGAATTTAAAGGGAGAGGAAAAATGTGATAATCGGATATAACTTTCTCGTCATAATAATGATGTTAAGGGTGGTGGGATATGGAGAATTGGGAATTGGAAAGGAAAACGAACTAATGGAGGAGTCAAAGCTGAGTATTCTTGGTATAACTGAGATCAAAAAAGAAGGGTTGTGGATGTATTAAAATGGAAAATGGAGATATGATATATAGTGGAGTTAAAAATACGGAACGAGCCAGAGCTGGAGTGGCCATATTAATTAATAAGGAAGAAGAAAATAAAATATTTAAATGGAAATATATATCGGAAAGATTAATTGAATTAGATATGAAGAATTCGGAGACTGATAAATTATCAATAATAGTAGCTTATGGGCCAATAGAAAGCGATAAGAAGGAGACAAAGGACCAATTCTGGGAGGATTTGCAGGAGGTGGTTGATGGAGCAGAGCCAAAAATTATAATGATGGCCGATTTTAATGGTAGGGTTGGAACAAGTAGCGAAGAGAACTAATCAGTTGGAAAATATGGAGAAGAAAAGAAGAATTATAATGGACAGAGAATTATCAATTTTTGTATAGAAAATAATATGATAATAACTAATACGTTTTTTAAACATTGCGACATTCATAAATTTACCCGAGGCATGGAAAGTAGAGGTGAAAAGTCAATATAGACTTATGCATTGTGACAATGCAAGACAGAAAATTAATCAAATGATACGAGAGTTAAAACGGGGAATATGAAATTGGCTCTGCCATATTACTAGTCGAAAACAATAATGAAGCAACGAAGTATGTCACCAACAAACACAAACCCAAAAAACATCAAGAGAAATGAAATACAAACTATAAAAGCTACAAGAAGAACCAATAAGGAATCAATATTGTGAAACATTGGACAAAGAGATAGATAAAATTAATTGGCAAGAAGAACAGGATCTGGAAGCTTTGTGGCAGTTATTCAAGCAAGTAATAGTAAAAGTAGGAAAAAAGGGGACAACAAATATAGGAAATGATAAATGCACAGCGTGGTGGAACGACAACATTAAAAGTGAAATTAAAGCTAAAAAGAAACTATGGCAAAAATATTTAATAAAACAATGTGATGAAAGTTTATAATGCGTAAAAAACCACAAGGAAAATAGTTAAGAACATGGTACAAGAGGCAAAGAAAATGGAATGGGAGGAATTTGGGTACAAGATGGAGCAAAATAAACAAGGAAATGCCAAACTTCTCTACAGGACACTGAAAGCTCTAAGAGGTAATAAAAAGACACATATAAACTATGTAAAAGATGAAGAAAACAACCTATTAACAACGGACCACCAAATAATGGAAAGATGGTACCGCTATTTTAAAACAACACTGAACGGTAAAGAAGAACAAGAAACCCATACTAGGCAGAAAGAAATAGAAGATGAAAACGACGTTGAAGATATAACAATGTTAGAAGTTGAAGAAGCATTGCAAAAACTCAAGAATGGCAAAGCAGCAGGTGAAGATCTAATCAAAGCGGAACAAATAAAATATATGAGCTGCAAAGGTAAACAATTGTTACATAGAATAATAAACATAGCATGGAGGTCAAGCAGCATGCCGAGAGAATGGTCACTAGCAGTAATACTACCCGTACATCAGAAAAGTGAAAGTAACAAATGCTCGAATTATAGATCTATATCTTTGTTAAATGTATACAGTAAAGTATATGAAATAATATTAGAAAAGAGAGTGAGATATATACTGGAGGCGATTTTTGAAGGTAGCCAAAATGGCTTTAGGCCAGAAAGAGGAGTAACCAACCTAATCTTCAGTATAAGACAGATTACAGAAAGAGTAATAAATTTTAAAATATATGCTAAATTATAGTTAAGTTTTTGTCCCATTTTAACGAATTTAAATATACGTCTATAAAGCTTTAAGTATATCCAGGTAAAGAAAAAATATTATTACATTGAGAAATGATCACAGCTCTATATTTCTTCTTTTTTTGCATTTTTTTTTATTTATTTATTTACCCAGCAAATGTTGTAGAACATCTCTCTTTTTTTCAAACCATATAAGTTCCACACACATACATAATTCATTTAATACCCATTTATATATTCCCCGAGATAAACCAGCAGAATTAAAAGATCTCCAAATAACCACTAATCTTTTTTTACTGGGATATTTAACTAGTCTAGACGGCATATTTCACACTATTAAATAAACTTTCTCCAAGCACTTGGATAGACGTAAACTACTCCACGATCTTACCGAAAAATGCCTGCCCTCTTCGTCTGCAGAACCACACAGCGTCATTCGACGATGATAGATGGCTGGCAAAGCGTTTCTTCTCTTTCATTCACTGCCTCGCCGATATATACTGCGTATAGCTCGGAACTCCGATTAAAACTGGAAAATTAAATAGGGATACATCTAAAGTTGCCGAAGGAATTAAGCGGTTTTATTGAATGAGTGGATGATGGAGTATTAGGAAGTTAAAGAGAGAGAGAGAGAGAAACAAGGAATATCCGAAAGGGGACTTTAATAAATTTGTAACCGGCGATGGAATGAGGGAAACGCGAAAGCGAGGAGAGAGACGGGAACAATCGGTTAGATGGTTAATTCCTGGGGCTCTGAATAAACAGCACCCCGTACCCGTTTCCACTTAGATAAACAACGAACGGTAATGCTGCGTGTGTTCATACAAGTCTACGGTGCCGTCGCCAGTGTATTGTACGTAGGTGTAGGCGTGTTTTGTTCTCGGTTCTATTTGCGATGCAATTTGTTCCTAAATAGAGCGGTTGGAATTTAATTGGTGACAGCACTGTCGTATTTGTGTTAGTGTGCGTGTTGTTTAATTCTTTCCAGGTTGGGGTTCGATTGGATTAAATAAATCAACACAGTTAATGAATTACTTTGCTTGTTTTAATCAATTAAGGTATGAATACATGTGAAACATTAAATGGGAGAACTACAGATAATTTTTGTTGGAATATGTTGGTTGCTGCATTTCTGTCGCTCATTAAACGATACCATCTTTCTTGATATCTTGCTATGATGAGTATTCAGTTTTCCCGGAAAACTTCACCAAGACTTCTTTCCATTTATACCCTAGAAAGAATAAGCATACATTAAATGGGTAATGTCGTATTATTTTTGTGGATACAGAAAAAAATTAAAAAAATTATAATTTACTTTCATGCTGATAGTCTTGAATAGTTATCAGTAGAGACCGGATTATATGCAATGTGCATTTTATTTTTTTGCATATCTTTAATCTACAATTATATGTAGACGTATTACACTAATTGAAGTTAATTAGCGCTAATTAGTGATTGCATATATTGCATATTTAAGCTTTTTCTTATCCTTTCTATTAGTAAAAATTCCTAGTAATTCCTAATGTAGATCGACAACCGACAATTCTCAGAACGATAAATCTTTTACATTGGTTTCTCTAATACTTTTTTCCAAGAACTGCACGTGTTTAATTCGCCCTAGCAGAAGGATGTGGTAAACACGTTTTATTATTATAATTCCCAAATAAACTATTCATTCATTGAATATCTTTGAGCGAAACAGCATGTAATTGTGTTACGTTTTTAAATACTGTGCGTACATACAATGAGTATAGCGAACAAAATTTCTTTATGGATTAAGCCATATCCTGAACTGGTAAAGGATGCGACAACATATTTGTCGAGCCTGCAGTAAACTGGTAAGTTTAATTTTACTAAAAGCTTTTACAATTGTTTTTAAATTCTTTAACTTTTGATATAAAATGACAATTGTTGTTGTAGGTGTCTTCTGAGAGAAAATACCTGATTGATCAAACACGCTAAAACTCCATCACAAATGGAAAATGTGAAAAACTAAAGCGATCCGCATGTGTGCAGCCAATCTATACGACAATGTGTAGCATCGACTTCACGAAACTCAGAACAAGAAAAATATAATACGGATCTGTGTAACGCATTAATTTCGTCTAACATACATTAGCAAGATTAAAACAATGTAATTTGAAATCATTTCTGCAAAAAATATGGCAAACATAATATACCTGACGAAAGTACCTTACGAAAAATTATGTCACATCTTGCTACCAGCAAACAATAGCAGAAATTCAACAATTGGTAGGATAATTTTATTTATATCATGGTAGATGAAAGTACGAATAAGTGTGGCCGTTATATTGCCCATTTGTTACTAGGAATTCTTCTTGAAGATATTGTAAGTAAATCATATTTAATCTATTGTAAAGAACTTCAAAAAACAAATAATGTGACAATTGCCCAATTCGTTCAAGAAGGTTTATCAAATTTCTTTTTACCTAGAAGTATACCTTGTGAAAAAATTTTACTAATGTTGTCCGACGCTGCACCATACATGATAAAAGCCGCGCAAAATTTAAATTTTAAATTATTTAAGACAAACCCTGTATTAGCTAAATGTCATACGAAACCTTTCTAATTTAATCTAAAAATGAAAAAAGTACATACGCTCTCTCGTATGGTTTTAGAGCACGTATAGGAATTGTAAAGTTGTGCCAGTATAGCGTTGAGTTGACGTCGCTACGGAATGGATTTATCCTTCTGGCTGTTGTTTATTCAGCCGCGCCGGTGCAGTCGCTACGTCTCCATTCAAGAAGAGTTATGCCCCCGTATGTTACGCTATTCGTTTGTCGTCATCGAGAAACTCTTCGCCTCAACAAAGAATCAGAAAATTAGTATGTCGCAGAAATGTAGAAGAAAAGTATTGGAGGCAAAATAGCGAAGTGATTGAATGAATGAAAGTATTTAATTTTTTTTTCCTCAGGACTTCGTATCTCGTTCTCTCTCTCTACGTAATTTTGAAATTAGGCTCGTGGGATTCAATTGTATGTTTTGGGATGCTGACATTTAAAATGTTCTTGTAACTTTGTCTTTGTTTTCTGTAGGAATATTTGTGGCCTCATTTAACAGTAAGGCACACGCCTAGTTTGAATATAAGGTTTTTGGCTTAAAATTTTGTTAGTTTAAAAATGTGTAAATAATATGATTAAAATGATTTAGAACATGCGGTCCTAAATTTTAAAGTATATTTTTTGTTTGTTCGTCTCTATGTGAACTTAATGTTTGTGATACCCTCATTCCGCGAGTGTATTTTGTGTTGCATATTTGTTTTGCTTAAAACTGCTGTATCATTGTATCGAGAAATTTCCGCAATTAATTTAGTTTGTATTAATTTAGTTAAAGATTTAATTGTTTGATGTATTTAATTAAGGGTTAAATTAATTTGAGTCAATTTAGATGCTCATGTATGTTTATTTTATTTGTATTTTGTCCGTTGGCGTACTGATTGTACGTCTGCGAGGTTTTCTTTTGAAAAACGACTGGGGAAATTGTATGAGGCAGTTCCTTGGTCGACTGTCAGCGTGAGTACATGTATTTTTAAATTGTTTGCTGCCATTTTGTTAATACTTTTGATATAGAGATTTGTTTCACTTAAATTGAATTTTATTCTGTCCATTAAGGAACTCGCTTAATAATAATTGTTATTAGATTGATGTGTGCACATCATAGTTGTAAGATCATTTATTATTTTACGTGCAGGAAGATATATTTCAGTTTAGTTTTTTTATTATAGTTCAAAGATTTAATTTCTCCGTTTTTCATTTACTGTTTCATTTTAATTATTAATCACCTCCGATTGGGTAAATAGAAGCATTGTGCTTGCATTTAGTTTTTCATTCTTGTTTTTTACTAGAAATTGTCCACGTTTAATTTTAGTTTGTTTTAATTTGAAACCACGTGGATTGAGTTGATATATAAGAATTATCTTCCTGAACAAATTAATCTTTTGCTTTGATATAGGAAATAGCATTGTCCTATTATAATTTAGAATCACGAGCAGTTTTTGATTTACGCCAGAACCCTCTGTTCACGGTTTTTTTTTTCTGCAAAATTGTAATTATTTCTTTTTTTCTTTTTTTTTATTTAATAAAATTCTTGATTGTTATTTAACGTCATTCAAAATTCTGTTCTTTTATTTTTGATCAAACCTTTTCAATTTTTCGGGTAATTAAGAAAGTCAGATTTCTTTCACCCACAATTTACTTGTCGTGGTTAGATTCAAGTTTTAATTTGCGAGGGTAACTCTGAGATTAATTGTTCTTTTGCATCCTTTAAAATTTTTATCCGTTGAGCTAGCTAATTTAATTTTTCATTTGTTTTTTAATTTCTTTTTTGCAAGTTCATTTTTACAATCAATACACAGAAATACGTTTTTAAACGAAACAATTCCAAAGAATTGGATTGGTCGTAGAGAATTCAACTACTACGCATGCAAAACCATATCAGCGCGCATCACGTTCTGCGCATTTATCTGTGGCTTAAATATAGGTTGTAAGATAGCAACATCTGTCCCTTCGATTGACTGAATGGTTAAATGTTAGATTAGTAAATATTCGGAATTTCGAGAGTTCGAATCTCACACTGACTGAATGGTTAAATGTTAGATTAGTAAATATTCGGAATTTCGAGAGTTCGAATCTCACACAAGACAAAGAAAAAAATGGTTTTCGGACATATTTGTTAAATTAATTGCAAATAATGTGTTTGGGAAGAAACAGTCCTCTTCAGGGCTACCCTGATGGCGCCAGTAGACGAACTGCCGAAACGTCGGTTCATCAAAATCCTACAAATGAAGGAAATAGCCCAAACAACAAATCAACATTTTATCTATTATGTTAGCGACCAAGTTTTAACATGTGTGGCCTTTCTTGACTTCTATGATTCTATATCAGTTCTTAAGGAAATAAATCGAATAGATCTGTGTATATGTAACCAGATATATAACAATATGCGAGTAAAACTTCGCTGGTATTAAAAAAAAAAGGGATATTAAATAGGTATCTGCTAAACGCGGTGGATATTGGGCACCACACTAATTGCGTTCTATTGCTAAAAGAATTATTCGAACCGTATGTCGATTTTCCATCTAACTTTACCTGAATAAATCAAGCTCAATGAGTGTAAAAATAACAATAGATACTTAACTTTGTTACACACGATGCTGATAGCAATTAGCAATAACAGCCGAATTATAGTGATATACAAGGTGTGTTTATGTCAGGCACAAGGCCGGCGCTAGGTCATTTCATCGTATTCACGTTTTCTCGGTAATAGTTACAGATTAACTTTCCGTGCATTAAGATTTTTCGATCGTATATGATTACAGCTATTATATATTAATTTATTCTCCTTTATATCTCTTACACCCTGTATACATACAAGTCAATTCCTGTATATTCTATCTGTTTGTATATTAAATTGAATCCCTTGTATTTTACATCGAAAAGGTATAACAATCAACGATACAGTTTCGGATCCGGGGCATTGTTGTGTTACGCAAGAGTGACGACGTATTCCCAAAGAGCGAACCCGCACAATTGTATAATGGGCACAATGGGCCCGCGCCACGCTCAATTTGCCGGGACCCCGATTGTGCTGCCCCGGTTTCGGTCCTATTCCGATAAAGTCTGAACGCTGGCTGCGTAGAGAAGGATTAAATAAATCCCTCCCGGCTAATATATATGCAGATCAGAAATCGACACGTAAATACTATCAAGTTCGAGAGTAGTATAATAGGCGGATCCTCCGTGGGCCATTCTGCCGGGTATACAACGTAAATCGATTATGGAAAGGATTGCGTTTGGTTTGCGAATTGGATTCGCAATTTTGGAATTAGCGTAAACATATACAGGAGGAATCAAAGGAAATCGTAAGCGAAACACGGTTCGTTTATCGACTTTAGTTTGTTGTTAAACTATAGTTCCGTATTAGGACCACTGATTTGGCGATTTATATGCATATTAACGGAAATAGTGAGAAACAGCTATTCATTTTTTGAGGAAATGGAAAGAAAGGACTAAAAATTCGAAAAGTGCTATTTCGAGGTTATGTGCGAAGCGTTTTTGACGGATTTAACGTGTGGTAGTGGTGATTACGATAGTGAAAGTAACTAAAAGACTCGCAAAAATAAGGGCGAAGTTTGTTCCCACGTTTAAATTCAATGGTTAAATCAGTCAAACTTGTTTCACCGGTGTTACTTGACGTTTTCTTGCCACTGCGTTAGAATCCTCGCCGAAATCGGATGGATCCAGCGCAGAACGTGCCACTAGCACCGAATAATGTGTCGAATAAAGATAGTGCAAGCCGGCAGTACGGCTGAGAAGGAAGGGTGCCTCACTGCCAATCTTCCAAGTCAAGCAGCAATATGTGGTACCGGTTGTTGGTGGGTGACCATTCGGATACCACTTCTCAGTGGCTCGCTGTGTTCCGGCACTATAATAAGCCAAGCCTTCAAGGCCTGTAGTGCTGAGTTAAAAAGATAGTGCAATGAGAAGAAAGTAATAGCGCTATGATTAGACCGTTCAACAACCATAGTGTTGCGCCATCTTGTTTGTTTATATTTTTCGCGATGCTGTTATTTACTTCTGTCATTTGTGTTTTTCGTAATTTTTCTTTATTTATATTGGTGTTGTTTCTTTTATATGATCACAGCTTTGAGAATATTTTCTGGTGCTTTGGGGTAAATTTAGTTGAATTCTAATGTATAAGAGAGCTGAATCTAATTAAGATTCATATGGTGGCTTAAATTCCAACGAAGCCGAAAGTATTTCACCAAGAAGCTCATGAAGTAGTGTGAAATGTTTCCAATTCTTATAAAAAGCAATTTGCAGGTAAACACTGTAAATAATGCATAATATTAATGTGTATACTGTTTGTTTGTTTGTAAATAGTATTTTTATAATTTAAATGGGATGGTGTGGAGAAACTAACAAGAAAAAAATACCTGTCAACATTCGAACATATAAATGATTAAATATGTGTCGATATACCATTCCAACTGAACAATATTTAGTGCAAGACTTCTGCGAAGAATTTTATTAATATTGGTAACGAGTCCCGTGATGATGATTTTTTTTTCCTTTTAGATGGTGCTTAATTATTATAGTTGTTATTACTCCTTTGTAGTTTAAAACATCGTAGTTCTATATTTATATTTCTAATACAGTATATAATAAATATTTTTTCTTTCACATTCTTTTATTTTATATGTTATTTATTAAGTTAATATGAGTGATGCGAAAATAATTAATCCAGCAAATAGTTGTAAGCAAATCTGATGCCTTAATATTCTCTGTTATTGTATTCTGCAACTATTTTCAATTTGCAAAGTAAAATAATTCGCCAGCCTTTCTTAGCTTTTTTAATTTTTAAATCTTGCCGTTGATAATAGTTAAGAGATCAAATACATAATAAAATATGTTTCGATATTACTCAATTACTATTTTATGATTTCACAAGCAATTTTAAAAACAAGTCATAATTTACAAAATAATAGATCTAGACAGCATAAAAACCAAAACGACCTTTTAATTGGAAGTTTAATTTTTCATTACAAGGTAAGGGTGATTCACAGTGTAATAATGAATATATGATAGAAAATGTGCGTACATTACACATTGTCGCATGTTCAAATGCCAAACGATTGCCATCCAAGATTTAAAAACAGATGGAAATATTCTTATTAAAAATCAAGTAGTATAATTTCATCCTCTGGTATTTTTTTTTTTTTTTAGCCAATAATAAGGTACTGAGTTTATCTTCTTCTGTTGGAATATGGTTGGGACTAATTCAAAGGACAAAACTGGTTACGTTTCGGTTTATTGTAAACCTTTTGCAAACCATTTATCTATAATAAATTACATTTTTTTTTGTTAGTGTCTATAATCATTTTAGTTTGTATTAAATATTTAGCTAAATAAATTTTACGAATTACGATCCACATTAAAACTTGTGTTCACACTCTGTATAACCAACAGTATAAAATTGTAAAAGGGACATACATAATGTATAATATTACATGTTAACGACAAATATTGAAATGCATACTGGCTCGGAGGATTTTGTGTAGAAGAAAATGAAAATTTTGTTATTATTTTTATAATTTTCAATAGTTTAAGGCAAATTACAACGATTAAAATTAAACTTAAAATAGTGGTGTGTAGATTTTTGATAAATTTGCTATGTCGATTCGATTGTTTATGCTATTTTTGGTTTTCTTGATATAAATCATTTCTAACATATTATGTTTATAATTTTTTCTTTAATTCTTTTCTTTAGCTAAAATTTTCGTTGCGACATAATTAAATTTATGATTAAGGCGATATTGATGTTTCTTTAAGGCAGTTAAGCTAGCCGAAGATTTATGATTTTGCACTTTATTTTTTAAATATTGTTTTGTTTGACCAACATACGCACTATTGCAATCATTACACGGTATTGAGTAAATTAAGTTTGAATTTTTCCAGAAAGGTGACTCTTTAGTTTCATAACATGTAGTAGTATAATTTCTAACTTTTGAATTAGCCTTTCCTGTGCTATATTTTTTTTTTTTTTCGATTGGATAGTAATTTATGACGTAACACTTTCGCGCAGCTTAATATCCATCCGATTTGGCGAGTACTTTAACAGATACCGTCCTTGCAAGATAATAATTTACAATTCCTATTCACATTGGTACACATATGTATATAACAATATAAGTGCTTTATTTTATTTATTTGCTTTATTTAATATTTATTTAGTGCAATTATCTATATATTTTCATTTTTCTTTCATTCTCTAATCTAAAAATCCATAGATATTAACTATGCGGTAGCAGTTGAAATGCTCGATATTCCGGTTAAAGTTAAGCATCTGAATTTTCTTACACCAAAACATCAAACGGATTGTGTTGGGTTAATACTGTTGTAAACATATTTGTCTTAATTGAAAACGATATAAATTTAAATTAATCTAACAATAAGTAAATATTTCTACTAGTGGCTGTATCTTGCTGGGTGTGTATCTTATGGTGGGTGATGGTACAAATTTTACTCTCAATACTTCTTAAGAATAACTAAGAGTATAATTTCGACGCTATTTCCAATTGCTTATGATAGAGAACACATTCGTGTTCTCTATCATAAGCTCTCTCTTCACATCTAACCTTAACTCATTATTGTTTTAGATAATAATAAGTAAATGAAGAATGCTTCAAGAATTTAACTTCAGATGACATTAAGGAAATTCTCCTGTATTGGGTGTTCGAAAAATAATCAAGGCCAAGTTGAAGGAATACTTTTCAATTGTACAGGTATCTTCTCAACTCTATAAGTAAACACAGTTTAGGTCACCAAATCAGAGTCACGTCATATGCGCCTGCACATCATACCACGAGTTATTGCTGATTTGAAACTTGTTTCCCGCTGATACATATATTATATTCGATTAGATATCTAAATGTTGTGTGGTTGAAGTCTTTTTGCGCATAATGTATAAAAAATATATTTACATGTCATATGTTTATCACACTGTTATATTTTAATATTATATTATTTATTCAAACATGAATAAAATTTTGCATTTAAATGTGTTATTATTAGTACAACACACAAGTACTAACTCCTTATTACAAAATTGTAGTGTTATTTGAAACAATAATGTTTGATTTAGCTTGTAGCAATCATTAGAGTAATATTGTTGTATTTTTTCACACAGAAATGTAGTAAATAGTAAGAAAATTTTACTTCCTAATAAGGTGATTTTTCGTATAACATATGTAATTAAAATTTATACATGTATAAATCAATTCCAAGCGTTGACATAATAGTGCACTATTGTGTCAACGCTTGGAATAGATTTTTCAGTAATTTTTACAACAATATTGTATTTAATAGAAATACAATCCGTTAACTACAATCGTGTCGTAGAAATTTAGATAAGTTGAAGCCAGTCGTATTCCCACGACAAATTGTAGTTAACTGTTCTACAATTGTTGGTTTTTTGAGAACAATTTTTTTTCCGTGTACTAAAGGTTTTTTCGAAGGAAGAATTGATGAACAACACGATAGTGTTGTGCCCCGATGGTAATCAATCTCTCATGTAAAATGAAAACATATTTATTATTTAATAAAAATTCTAAATGTGAACTTGTGTAAAATCAGACATAAATCTAAGGATAAATCTAAGAATATTATTATCTCAGATAAGTACGTGAGTTCGCTCAATTAATGACACTAACGTTTTATTAGTAATTCCACTTTTTGCAATATAAATTCATTATGGAGAACGTGAATGCGTTTAAATTAAATTTCAAAATTCCCGCGTTTTCTGAACGTTCAAACGGAGTTATGCTAGGCTTAAAAAGACGTGTGAAACAGAATGGCCAACCTTGATGGTAAATTACTGGATATTGGTTCGTACCGCAAATACATATCAAATATTAACCTAGAACACTACCAACTTATACAAATTTCCCCAAGTAACTGCAAACCGTTTAGCAATGATAAACAAATAAATTCCTAACCCCAAAATCTGCTGAACGTATTAAAATGAAATTCCTTATAAGTATCCTAAAATTTAGATTAGAATTGAAATAATACGTTTATTTTTAGGTAGATTTGACGAGGAATATCTTCTACAAGGACGAATTCAACGGACTTCGGTGTGGTCAAGAAGGGTCGGGCATCTGATAAGGGCCCTGGTACATCGTAGGTACTTCAGGAGGATGGCTCGATCAGGACCGGAACATTTCAGGAGACTCGGGAAAAACGTCGTTGGGGAAAAATTACCCAAAAAGTTGTAGGTAATTCGGATAATATTTATGTGAAGAACTTTGTTTAACCAAAAACAATTATTTTTAGGTTGTAATTTAGGATATAAATTGGATTTTTCAAAATAGCCGTTAAATTTTACGAAACAAATTGAGACACGTCTGCCTCTGACTCAGGTTGGCTAGTGAATGCTTTCGAATTGAAAACTTTTAACCGACTTGAAAGCGATTGTCTTCGATAAGGAGTACCGCAGTCACAGAATGTCCGTTAATTTCACCGACGCGAGGGGAATATGCATTGTTTAATACATGAGAATGCCCATGTGACCGAATGGACTGTCGAATGTTTAAACGAAATAAAAATAAATAATTATTGCAAAATTCTGGAATCACCTTACAATTAAAATATAATAAAGGTATGTGTCTCTGAATCGTGGGAAAAATACATTTGAAATTTTTAAACACTTACTGTACACAAAAAGTAGGCAACCATTTATACACATAGAATTGTTACGAAACCGAATTTCCAGCAATTTTCCATGTCTTTCTATTGACATATCAATGCAATTGGAATGCCAATACATATAAAAAAACATTATTAGACTAAATTTAAATGACATAAATACACTGTAAAAATAAAATTAAGGAGACTGTTCACTCGAATTGAACTTGGATCCAAATTTGATCTGTCAATCTATTGTAAAAATATACTATTCAAATTCTAATATTCATATTCGATGTGTAGGTGTTTCACTGCTGATCATCTTACTTCCTGAAGAGGATATTCTGAAGAAAAATGCCTTGAAGGACTTGCCAAATGCAGAGATTTCCTACATCACCTGGACATCGTCTGGCTGTCTGCTGCTACATATTATATCCGTTTTTCTATTATATCTAATTAGTTTTAAAATATAACTAAGTAAAATAGTAACTTTACATTTAAACAGTATCGAGTATGCATTCCATTACAATATCTACTTTTGAATGAATATCAGTACATTGTATGTGTACATGTATTTTTCTAATGAAATTGTCTGTTTTGTTTTACTAGTTTACCATCAGATAACAATACGATTTACGTAGTAATTCGACACCGACTAATTTGCGAGTCTAGTGCGCGGAGCGAGTAGTCAGTCAGTCGACTTTTTGAAATATTTGTTTCGGTAACAGTGTAAATATTTTCACAGGGTCGTCGGCGCGCGGCGCTATTATATTAGCCACGCTATCTCGAACGGGCTTTGTTGTTCTTGTGTAGCGCGACTACGCCCATTGCCGCGCGAGAGACCGCACGAAAACGAGATACAGAAAAAAAGAGGAGCGTTAAAACAAATGATCGAATTACCGGTTAGCAGACTTAAATATATACCCCCGGCACGAAATGAAATGCTAGATTGGAAACGTGGAATATAGGAGGTCGACGGAACGTCCGATTTGACACTGACAACAAACATCTGCGTCGCTGAGACGAGGTACGCCACCGTCTTAAAGGTTACTGACGCTTCATATCCGGAGAAAGAAAGTGCTAGGAACGTCAGTATGCGGTAAATGCTTTTAGCTTCTGCAATATTTGACAAACGTGTGGATATGCCTATGTATATATGTATGTTGACTTGTGGATATTTTTGTGCAATTATGTTAAAAATATTATATATATTGTAATGTTACTCTTTCTCTCACTCTCAGGGTGAATTTATTTTGTGAATCCGGTTGTCAAAGACGTGCATTTGATTCCATATTTATCAATATCATAATCAAATCATATCAATTTTTAAAATAATAATAAAAAAAATATTAGTTAATGTTGAATATTTATAATTTACATAATTTATATTATTTTATTTACAAATTCTTACCAAAAAAAATATCTCAATCCCTACTAGCTCAAAATTTTATGTATAGTGTGTATGTGTAAATATATGAATTTTGCAATCAATTAAAATAAATATAAAAGTCCGACCTTAAATTAAATTTTCTTCAGAATCCCCTCTTCAACTTTTGCACTTTAGTTGTAAATTTTCCTTCTTTAATATCCTTCTCTTCAGCTTCTCTCCTGTTTATTTTAAACAACCTTCTATAGCGACTTCTTTGAAACAATACTTGCTTTCAACTTAACGTTTGATATTTCTTCTTATTTTGTGTTCTTAATTTTTAGAACTTTTATTTATCTTTGAAATCAATCAATAATTTTTCGTAACTAATAAATAATAACCATTTTTTTATTTATATCTCCTTGTGCACCAGAACACACATAGCTATACGATGAATTGCACACACCCTCCCAAACATCATATTTTATGTTGACAATTTTAAATGACTGAAATTTTGGAATATAAACATTTGTAAAAGTGTTATATGTTCTGTTTGTATTAAATTTAACATTAATTGCGTTTATAAAATAATATAAATTATACTTACATCTTAAGTTTATGCGAATACTGAAATCATATAATAGGTAAATACATAATGAATTCCAAATCTAATATTACATTACATTACAATATACAATATAACACACCCAGCTAAGATAATGCATATATAGGAGAATACTAGTGGGTGTGAGTAAAATAGCGTGTGCACTTAGGTACATAGTACATAGTTATAGGCGAGCGTTTGACTGAAAATCATCAGTCGCTTATCGGTCGTTGAGGGGTACAGAGTTATGATGGAGTACACAACAGACGAAAAGGTACAAATAATAAAGTGGTATTACCAAGGTCATTCCTTATTATCTATTATAAGTCTCTTTCAAGACACTCTTAATAATTGCCCTGTTCCTTGCTACAATATCATACATCGCACAAAGTCGAATTTTGAGGAATTTGGATGTTTCACCAACACTTCATAAAAAAAAGTCGCAAACAATGCAAATCAAGAGCGTGATATAATGGTATGCGCTAGTGTCGAAAATAACTATGCCCAATTAGTTTCGCAGATAGGGGAACAATTAAGTATATCGCGTGGAATTTTAAAAAGAACAAGTACCGCTCTTATCACATACAAAAACGAATAAAATCTTCCCACAAGATAAATACGATCGGATACGATTCTGCCTCAACATAGTTGAGAAGTGCGTGGCAAATGAGAATTTCACTTGTAATATTCTGTTCACGGATGAATCCACTTTTCATTTGCATGGGTCTCATAATCCATCAGTTACGCGTTATTGGTCGAGAACCAACAGAAATCTTGTGTACACCGGTCATACGCAGTACCCACAAAAGTTAAATGTATGGGCGGTTATCCTGGGGAACAATATCATTGGCCCATTTTTCATTGAAGGAACGTTAAACGCGCAGAAATACCTAGATTTATTACAAAATAGTATAATTCCCAGTGCTTGCAGAACACCAGACATAGTAATGGAAAATGTATGGTATCAGCAAGATGGTTGTCCTGCCCATACAAGCGCAACGGTGCGTCAATATTTAAATAATATCTTCGGAGACCGTATTATTTCACAGCAAGGTACAATTCCGTGGCCTGCCAGATCTCCAGATCTGGCACCAAATGATTTCTTTTATGGGGTTATGTGATTTCCTCAACGTATCCACTCTTATACCACGAGTACTTGAATACGTCGGAAAATCTTGGGGAAGAAAACTGATTATGGGTTAGGCGGGGGTATGGGGTACCCCGTCCCCCGTTATTAGCTTTTTATGAAGATATCTACCTTGAGACCATGTATTATGCTGAAAATTATGTTAAGGAAGAAAACTTATTTCTGTTATAGTTCATTTGATTTACATCAATAGACAAATTTATTAATTTTGAAGCTTTATTATTATATTTCTATTTTTACAATTATTAATTTTCTAAACTTGTTATACATCATCGTATTCTATGTAAAATCGGTCTTCTTTTGGTGAATAAGAAAAAGAAAAAATGTAAAAAGAATGGGGGGTACGGGGTACCCCGTCCCCCGTTATTAACTTTTTGCGAATACGGACGCCGCCACCCTTAGGGCCATGCAATATGCTCCAAATTATGTTAAGAAGAAAATTTAATATCTGTTATAATTTAGGAAATATTTGCAAAAATTGAAAAATCGTCCAAACTTTGGAGGGGGCTGTACCCCAAAATCGTGCGGATACGCCGATAAAAAAAAATACATGTCTCTTATTTTAAGGTACTCTTTTGATCTGTTAAGTTCCATCGAAATCGGAGGGGGACACCCGCCGGTGTTCCCTTGTCAGTTCTAAGTCAAGAATTTACTTTTTTGTTTGGGTATTTAGTTTAAGTTTGTCTATTTTTATACTAAATGCTAGTATATTATCTTATTGTTGGTCTTTTTTTGGATTTATGTACTTTATAAAATCCATTGCACCTACTAGTGTATTAATATTAGTATCAAAAAGTTTGCAGCAAAAACCAAAAGAAAACATACCATAAAGTGGGCGAGGCGAATCAATTAGTTCGTAACTAAGGGGTGAAGTTACCGGGAATATGAAAAATCCTCAGGCAAAAGAAGTTTCGGAGAAAAATTTTGAAAATCAGCATGCTAAAAACTAACGCCTTAAGCCGCTTTTATAGTATATTTACCTGGGTTCCGATCCGAATTACTTTAGCTGAACGGGCTTTCCTATCTTTAGTCCGTAATTAAACCTGATTAAACCACATTATGATTTAATAAAATGCGAACTTTTTTTTGATAAAGCTGCATACCACGGGTTTCTATTATCATTGCAAAACATATTCTTCATACATGAATCTGTGTCTTGGAGCTAAAAGAGCCAATTTCAAAATGTTCAGAGAAAATTGCACTTGAAGTTTTTTTTTATCGAGTGTGGTTTTAATTACAGCTGAACTTTACTTAGCAAGTTTGGCCCGGTACATAGAATACAAAATATGAAAATAAATAAAATGCAATGGTTTACTGAAAACAGCAAAATATTGACCTTGGTCTTTTTAGCTCCAAGACGCAGAAATATCCTTGCATTAGCTGTTAGATGGATGGTTTTTGCATCATAACATGAATATGTCACAAACGGCTTCTACATATTTTTTTGCGTTTCAGTTTTAAGGAAATATATCCTCTTTGCGCTTAAACACTTTATTTGAAAAATAAAGACGCTTGTGCCAGAAGTTTACCACAGGGAGACTATCTATTAAAGTTAACTTGTCAGGCACCGTCCCATCTACCTAATCTTCCAAACTTCCCTCTAAAGTTGAAACCATCCCACGGAGCCGTAATCTGTTTGAACAACTCCGGAGAACTAGCCACTCGCGCGCTTATACAGAAACCTTTCACACCTATAAATAACCGGACCGACGACTACAAACTATCCACCAAGATAGTTTGCCGTGTCTAAGAAAAGCCAACACAGGTGGCCGTACTTCTAGTGGCCAGTCCGACGGTCATACGGCCCTCGAGTGGTTTGCGCCGAGCTCCTTGCGTGTTATCTTAGGCTAGTTAGATAGTGCAAAGTTTACCTAAAACGGGCGCACGTTAAGCGTCCACACCGTGGAGGTCGCGTCGCGTCATCACAGATGCACTGTCGAGGTGTTTACCTTGGCGCTGGAGTGTTTAATTGCGCCGTCCCGGAAAGGGTCAAACCGGGGGCCTCCGGTGGCGAAAGGAAAAATGACGCAAAAAAAAACCGAGGGAAGAAGTAAAATTAAACAAAAACAAAGGCTACAGGTGTTTAATTAGAGAGAACTAGGGATGTGTAGGCAGTATTTGCGAAGGAGAAGGAGTGTTTGTTTGCTGCGAGGTGTTTTAATTAAATGCTGTAAAGGATTCTAAAGATACGAAATGGAAATGGGTCGGTTGTACATACATTATTTGCAATTAAAAATGACATTTTTGGAAAACAATCATTTCTTTTTCGGAGCTCCTTTTTCAAAGGGGCTTAAAAGAAGTTCTTCTAAGATCATAATTAAATGATGCGTAGAATTGACATCACAATTTCAAAACGAAAAATCACACCTCTTAAAGATAAACTACACGACACTAAAGTACCTTGAACGACACGAACAATATTATATGTTTTGCGACTTTCACAATAAATGTCAATTGTACTTTCTTGAAACCAGTTATTATAACATATAGTGCATGGTGATGATATATTGTGGTTTTTCATGGTCAATAATATTACATGGAAAATTACTTCTAATGAAAACGCCATTAATCTATGTGGAAAACTACGATTTGGTCTGACGATCTGCTAACAAATGTGCGAATATGCTTTGTTTTTTAAAAATGGAATAACATACTCATGACCTTATAATTTTTGAACTAGCTTTATTTAAGTATGAGTTTTATTACTCTTTGAAAAACGTCGATTTATTGTTATTGTTATTTGTTGATCCTTTTTGGAAGCGGCACTTAAAGTTGAAATGGGCTCAATTTAAGAATTATTTTTCTTTCGTATTTCGTAAGGTTCGCCGTATCTGAAGAAGAATCTACCGATACAATTAGATCAAATTTGTGCATTTTTGTTTAATACCAAGAAGCTAATTACTAGAGGCAATATAACCTAAAGCAATGAGTTTATTGTATTATTAGTTAAATTTGTATAATTGATATCAGTATTTACACATGTTTTTTTGAGTGTACAACAGTAATCATTAGCTTTGTTTTTTATTACATACCTATCAATATTTATAACGTCTGTACGTATTAATTGGTTGCTATATTATTACCGTCTACGTCTAACATCCTTTATAACATTGGGGGGAAATAACAGCTGTTATTTATGTACTAGATGTGTGCAACTAAAAGTATAAAACTGATTTAAGATATAACAATTACCTACACATTTTCTGCATGAATCTAATTATTAAGCATTGATTACCTTTTGTATTTCATGGTAAGACCCTTATATTTATCAAGTATTTTACTTATATTATTGTATTATATCAGTCACATTTTTGCTATTTTTATTTTATATTAAATCACTATTTAAATTTAACTTTGTGTTGTTTTGCTGTATCCTGGCCTCCCTGCTTCTGGCCAAAGCTGGCGCCCTTATTTAATAATAAACAAAAGATCGAATCCACCCCTTGCCTACGACATTTGAGCAGCGGGACTTCCTCAGAAATCTTGTTGGATTGTCTAAGGATTTTCTGTAGAGGTCACAAAATTAAAGAAATGTTTCTTTGCGACTATTTAAAAGAACCTTTTTTTAAAAACATATTTCCTTCAATTAAAAATAGTGTGATTTTAGTGAAAGAAATATGTACTGTAACTGAAGGATATAGTTCTTTAAATAGCGGCAAAGAAATGTTTCTTTGACTAACAATTTCTTCCGGGTTTCGCCGTGTGTCAAAACTTTCGCTCGACGTTTCGCTGTTCATACTGACAGCTTCTTCAGGATAACTGAACTGTTCAGTTCAGAGATTAATTTTACAAACGAAATATGCGTGCGCAATATGTGAATTGTTGGTTAAGTCCAGTGGGATAGGTCGGCGTTTGTCGTACTATACAAATCGCTCAATCTAAGTTGACATAGACAACGCAAAAATACACGATGTAGTTTGTAGTTGAGTCAAAGCATAAGGAAGTTCTGTTGTCTATCGTATATCGCTGTATCACCATCCATTTTAGAATAATGTCGTGGTCATGTCAGCACGTTGAATTGTTGATTGAGTATTCAAAACTACCCTAGATAAAGTTAAAATTGATCGATTGTATAACAATTTGTTGAATATACTCAGTTTTATAATCAATAAAAAAAGATAGATACATACAAAAAATTGGATTTTATTTTTAGAATTATATTTCATCCTAACTTGTGTTGCAAAAATTAGCAGATCTATTGCCAACTTGGTCGTTGCACTACTTACCAAAATTCAACCCAAAAACTTCAATATTTTCCTCTGCAACTTCATCAATATCGGTGTAGCTTAAATTTTTAGTAGAACACTAGAAATAAGTTATAATCACCATCTGAAGGTCTAAGTACATACTAGACTATTTGCGCCTTAATAATTGAAGAAGTAAAATCTATCAGATCCAGGTCTATCCACTTCGTCAAGATCAACCTAAGACAATGAGAAATTGCCAAAGTCATCAATCGGTCCGACAATGGACCGTCAGTCCTTAATCTCGAATTTATTAAATTTAGAATGCATAACTTCCTTCAGGTCACATGTTTATCCAATTTTTACACAATATTTTACGGGACTAGCTATCAAAGTTACATTTAAAGATGATAGCTATAACAGCAATACTTCTTGGTCAGCCCAGTTTACGGTAATTTAATCCTTTGCATAACTTTTCATACTAAATTTTTACTTTAAATATCAACAGAATATATTCAAATATTGTACCAATTTTCAGATGTTATTTTTTGTATGACATGCAGGTAATTTTCTTTAATAATTCAAAATAAAATTTTATACAAAATTTCATACTAAATTAAGTATAATGTAAAACGGGCCTAAGATACATTCACGTAATGTTTCGTAAATGCTGCGACAAAGGTAAAATTTACTACAAAACCATAATAAATTGAAATACTGAATAAAATAAAGATATCACACAAAATTGTGTAAAACTTTACTGGAATAAATAGTAGTATATCTCACAATGTTGTATAAAAAAAAGTTGACTGTCCATTCATCAGTTTCATTGTCAGAATTAAATTATCACTAAAAATTTAGTGCCACAATTTGATGGTAAATTGCTAAGTACTTCTTCCTATATTATTACTAAAATTTGTAGCAAACATATCTACAATTGTAGTAAAATTTTGTATATTTTTCTCCCTGTGCGTGATATGATTTTTTCAATTCCTTTTTCTGTGCAGCACAATTCAAGCCATCCATACTGAAGTCCGTAAGCCTGCATACATTTGTATGTACGGAAATGAAACTCATCCAAAACACAAATTGTACTAATATCGTAGTATAGTCTTGACAGGTTGTATATTTGTTCTGGCAATAGCAGAAACAAACGTCGTTATATCTGACAGGCATCCGATGTGGCCCCAACAGCCGGCCATGTCTTTACGGATCCCCGCATTTGTCCTTTCATAATACATACATAATCCGGAAAAAGCACACTCACCGTCAGTAATAATTTTCGTCAACGCGGTTGTAGATCTGTGTATGTGTATACAATTATCAGCAATTATTAATACAAAATTACGTGGCTGAATATTACAGCGTAATCCATCACGTTAAGAAGATCAAGAAACTAGTTCTTTTTCTTATTGTTAGTATCGCATTACAAATCTTGCGCCGAGCAATTATCTACTTTTTTCTCTTCTTGAGTTGACGGGCTTTAGTTTTTCTTTTTTTGTGTGTGGCTTGTTTATCTTTCTGATCTCAATTACACTGCTATACCACGAAGATTGTAATGGAAGACCCTGTCGAGACAAAACAATAAATAAATTATCCGCAGCAGACAATTTAAAATTTCTTTTGGAATATTTTGACGTCAGGCTTGGTTTATTTTGTCGGTATGTTTTCCAAATTAAAAATTACAATGATGATTTTACATACCCACACTTCTCGCAGGAAACATCGGGACACCAGTAATTGAGAATTTCATTTTTTTTTTGTATAAATAATGCTTTCAGGAAACTTATTTATATTTCAACAGGATGAATTGATTCAAGGTTTAAATAGAAACATAAATAGAGAGAAAAAAAGCTTGATACATAGAATAATAAAATACGCGCCCGCGTGTTCTTTGATGATAAGAAAATAAAATAAACAAGGAAATATTCTCGCAAAAAATTGTAGCAATACGAAGGATTATTGAATCGACAGCTTTATCTAAAAATATATATTATTTAAAGAAAACATTTCTAATCATTTTCTCCAATCTAAAATGATTTTAATATGCTACAAATTATTATTGCTACCTGCAGGGAATACAGAATTCGAAATATATGTTATCACAAAAGTAAAATAATCATTTTAGGTGTTAAAATTAAAAGTAGTGATTGCTATACCTAATTGCTACTTATTAAAAATCTTCTTGTGGAGTTCAACAAATTAAATTGCTGTTTTACAAGCTTATGTTGCAAATGTTAATTAACGAAGCATTTACCATGTGATTCAAAATGATTGTCGTAAGAAAAAAACTGTTTTCCGGAAAAATTTATCTATACTTATTACCAATTTAATGAGCGAAGTTAGTTAGCTACATACAAATTTCATACATTAAATGAATTTTCTTGACATTTGGCGGCATTGGCGTGCGTGTTGTAGTATCTTTCGATTATTTATCTTATAATTCTTTTCAAATCGTTTATATTTACATCTAATATCACCAACAATAGTATTTCTGAATACTGTAAGAAAATAAGGGAATTTATCTGTGGCAATAGCTCAAAAAACAGGTAAAAAATCAATATTAACATTAAGTGAAATAGTTTATTACATTTTATAATTTTATAGGCTTATCATACACTTCAGCGCAATGAGCTGTCAAAAGAAAGTTACATTTTCATCCCTATAAAGTTTCTACGGTACAGGAATTATTACCATTAGATCACGATAGGCGATTGGAATATTGTCATTGGGTTTAATAACAATTTAAGGGACGATGACTTGCTAAACAAATCACTTTTCTCGGATGAAGCCTGGTTTTATCTAACAGACTATATCAATTTACAAAACTATTGTATCTAGTCTGCAGAAAATCCACACGAATTTCGAGAAACGCAATTGCATCCCGTAAAAGTTGGAGTTTGGTCAGCTATGTCCAGGCAACGAATAATAGGGCCAATTTTCTTCGAAGAAACTGTAACAGCCCAACGTTACCAACAGATGTTGGAATTGTTTATTGCAGAGTTACATGAAAATGAGCTTGAAGCAGGTTATTTTCAGCACGATAATGCTCCAGCACATCTGCTCGACAAACCTGTCAATATCTTCAACAGTTTTTTGCTGACAGGTTCGTTAAAGCACAAAGATGGCCACCAAGATCGCCTGATCTAACCCCCATTAGATTACTTCATGTTCGGCTATCTAAAAAACAGGATCTATAGAAACCGCATGCATACCATAGAAGAACTGAGAGATGCAGTTTTGTCACTTAATAAGTATACTACTTGTATGTTATAATTTAAAGTAATAAATAAATTTAGTTAAACACCAGTTAGTACTGAATTGTAAAATCATCATTTAGTAAAGTTAAATTAATTACATTTCATTTTTACAAGCAGAAACACCAAGCCATAGTCGTTTATATAATGCGAGTTCAAATATAGGTTACGTTTTCCTTATTTATAACAGATCCGTTTACTTTCTTATGTTCCAACACTGACTTAGTTCAAACCTTCATTGCAAACACGCGGCATATACCTACACCCTGTTACTATCTACCTATAGGAGCGGAATTGACAATCATTTTGAATCTCTGTGTACTTGTTTTAGAAAAGAAGAATTTGCATTAACAATTATTTACAATATTGTAGTAAAGTCACACTGAGAGAAATTAAATGGTAATTTCAACATTTTTCGTAGTGTCACGAATTTGAGTATTGTTTTAACCATGTTGCATTTAAGTGAATGATATGCACCTATTTGAAACAAACATATTTATATTGTTGCATACTTTAGAGTTAATTTAACAAGATTATAGTGTTCAGGCGTAACCAATATTTTATCTTGTTGGTTTAATCTCAAAAATTGTCGATTTGACATTTGGAAAAGGTGTTCTTTAAATATTTACTATCGGTGTTAACTCAATGAAATGTAATATTTAATACTACTATTACATATAGTGATCGCACATGCGTATAGTCAGTCAGTATCCAACCTCCGTAGTAATAAGACCTATGTTTGTAAGCGTCTGTAACATTAAATTGAATAATAAAGATAATCAAAACCCATGGCGCAGTATGTATATATAACATGGCGCAGTCAGAATAAAAAACAAACAAAATACAAAAAAATCAGTGAAAGGAAGAAAAAGTGCAACAAATTATAAAAAAAAAGTGTCAGAAAGGAACAAAACAAAATGGAGAATATATCTCAACCCGAGAAGATGAAAATGGAGGGCGACCTAGCAAAAAATTGGAGGCAATTCAAAGAAGATTGGGAATTATATTCTACCGCGAGTGGTTGCAGTGGGAAAACAGCCGAAATACAAGCAGCGACGCTGTTACACTTTATAGGAAACGAAGTTCGAGAAATTTTAAATAATATTGAAATTCGCTGGAAATTTTACGCATGCCCAAACAGTTGTCCAGCTTAGGGTAAAATAGGTCATAAATGTAATCGAAAAATCATTTTGCCTCTAATTGTTTAAATAAATCGATTAATAATAATAATAATAATAATAATAATAATATAGATTTATTTCCATAATGCCATAAATTAGCGTAGAACATGTCATAAAATTACAAATATAAACAATACAAAAGCAACCTATGGTAGGTGCCAGTCATATAACATATACGTACATATAAATATAACAAAAAACAGTTAAATAAACAATAAATGGGAAAAATTATAGTTCTAGAGGCTTTTTGAAAAAGTCTATTACAGTATAAAAACATTCTTTTAACAGGTAGTTCTTAAGACTTGCTTTAAATTGATAAACCGGCTGTTCCCTTAATTTTAATGGTAGATGATTAAAAACCCTAATACAATGCCACACCGCTTGTCTTTGTATTTTAGTTAAATGAGTTGTGGGAGGTAACAACCGCGTGTTGACTTTACCTCTAGTATTTTGAGCATGAGCAGGTTCATAATTTTTAAAAAAGCTATTATAATTTTTTTTAACAAATACAGCTGACTCCAAAATGTACAAAGATGGAAGGGTAAGTAATTTATAGTTTTTAAATATTAACTTACAGGAGTCTCTATTTTGTAGTTGAAACACTGCCCTTACGCAAGCCTTCTGGATTAATATGATAAAAACCAATTCCGTTGAAAATAATGATTATTTGTTGGGTAGTATTACGAAATCGGTAAATGCTGATAACGAATTTTGGTTAAATGTTGTTATTAATGATTTATTATGAAACAATATATAGCTATGCGTTGCTATCAATGGACTAATTGCTGAATGTGCGGGCGGATTTTTAATTTCATCGATAGATCCATCGATTACAGTATATCTCTGTTTAATACATTAATGATACAGTAATCGATGGATCCATCGATGAAATTAAAAACTCATCCGATCAGTAACGTGATTTTAAGCAAAATCGAAAATGGTTCCACTAACAAGAAAATCTTTTTCGTACAACCACCTAAAGGTGTTGAATTACATGCAAATAGTTATAAGATGAATACTACAGTTAGGTTGAATGAAACAATATAAGTTTTGAATCATTTTATAGTGCTAAACCAATATTATAAAATTATAGAGACAATTATTACTTCATGTGTCTACAACAAGTATCTGTGTTGGGATAATGTTGTTGTGTTATTCAATTAGCAGGTAGAAATTATTAATGGAAAATTAAGTACATCTTCAAAGAATCACGCGTAGTCTTTTTCTTATAACATTTATTATTATTGAGTTAACTAACGCAATTTAATTTTTTTTAAGTATTGCATTAATACTAAAATATCATTGCTCATATTGAAAAAGAAAAAAGTGTTCAATACACCATTTTATTAGTTAATATAACACTTTTTTTTCTCTCGGTGAAGTATTTGAAAGCATGGTATGTCTAATGTTCCAATAAGTATCATTATTATTCTACGGTTTAAAGACATTTTCGTGGGTTATCCACTCCGTTCTTGTTATTCTTCTTCTTCACGTTTTTCCTCGCTTCTCTTTTTTTCCCGCATTTCCCCCATTCATTCTTTTAAACTCGAACCGGATACCATTGCCCGTCTCGTACTATTTTAATATTTATTACGGCAGGAAGCAATTACGACGATGCTTTCGGTTTGGTTACATAACAAAAGCCTTTAATCTCGGTGCCCGCTTTATAATCGTTTGTCACTGTGCGGTTTTCTTTGCTCGTAGAGTCGATGCCGCGGCGCTCTGCCTTTCTCATATCTCCTGGTTCACGCTGACATATGACGCGTTTGTGTTGCTGTGCCGACTCGCGTATTTCTCCGATAGGATTTTAGCAAGGACGTATACATACATATATAGGTATGTATTTTCGACTATATACTCCGGGGAAGGCCGATGATTGTTGTTTCAGGCCCTCAGTATAATACGCGATGAACGCCAAAAGGAGGAAAAAAAATCTCTTCTCCTCCCGTTTAGCCGTTATTTTCGAGATCTCTCTCGGCATATGCTGGCGGCACCCTTATTGGCGGCCTGTGTGTGTGTGTATTGGATTTATTGATTTTCCCGATGCGCGTACCATTGGCGTAGGTGACGTGCTGTGTGTGCTGCTTGCGTACGTTCCGTGCGTCCAGATAATGTACGCTTGTGGGGATTCTCGTGATTGTTGATTTAATTTACTGCGCGTTTTTGCGGGTGTTTGGTTATTTTCCGCTGGGGTTGCTTTCTCTTGCGTAGTAGTCAGAATCTGCATGATTGACGTCGGCAGAAGATACGGAATCATCATCTTTTGTCTGATTATAAGTATATACCGGACATCTAACATCTAACCACACCAATCACCATTAGACATTCCTTTGATTTTATTAATCCCATCATTTTAGATTTTAAAGAAAATACTCAAAAACGTATATATAAAACGTTATCTAAGATTATTTATATTAAGACGCAGTGGCGTAACAATCGGTGTTTTGTGTGTTCGGTTCAGTTGTGTTTTCGAAAACATTGTATTGGGTTTTCCAAACAATGTATAGGCATGAGCCAAATCTTAGCCATAATGAGTCTTATGCTGTATTTGACCGATGGAGTAATTAAGTCAATAATCGATCACGAACAAGAATCTCAGATTATATGAGAGGCGTGGGTGTGGAGGTGGATTTTGGAACGTATTGCTGAAGTGACTCTAATATTGACTTCGTGCAGTATGTCATGAAGAGGATATAACAAAATTCTTAGCATCTTGAAATATCTGTTAAGCCCACGTGTACAAAATTAAATAATCCAGCTATTACGTTCTGCTATAAAAATGAAGTGATTCAATAATTAACTAAATACTGCACAGGTTATTTGTTATATTGTAATTGATTATATTGAAGATAAGCCAACAAATATAATAGTCAAAGAATTCTTCTTAAGATTTGTCGCAACTTAGGCCTCCTTCACACGATAAGGATTCTATCCGAACCGGTTTTATTGTTTTTTCCGTGCAGTTTGGTAAAACATTACCGTGAAACCCCAGTCGAACCATCCGGCTGATATACGACAATCGTTCACAAAATTTTTCGTGCCGTATTGTGTGGTAATTATGCATTTGAAGTAATGTTTTACCAAACTGCACGGAAAAAAACAATAAAACCAGTCTATTTCATACGATACGAATTTTATTCGATCCGATTTTATTGCTTTTTCCGTGTAGTCTGGTAAAACATTACTTCAAATGTATAATTACACACAATACGGCACGAAAAATTTCGTAAACGATTGTCGTATATCAGCCGGATGGTTCGACTGGGGTTTCACGGCATCGTGTCGTGTAGAAAAAGACAGACAACCCAGTTGACTATTATGCTAAATGCAATACTGCAGACAAGTCGGTTCCTGTTGGTAAAAATAAAAATTATTCAATAATGGGCGATTATGAAATCGACGTAGAAATTTTAATGACATTAATAGAAGATCGGCCTGTTATAGGATAAAACTTTAGAAGAATATAAAAACAAAAATCTTACATCAAAAGCATGCTGCAGATAATAAAGAAAAGGCTAAAATATGTAAGTATACAATCTTTTATTAGTTATGTTATAAAGATTAGATTTAAATATATAACTAGCAGCTTCTTGCGGGTTTCGCCGTGTGTCAAAACTTTCGCTCGACGTTTCGCTGTTCATACTGACAGCTTCTTCAGGATAACTGAACTGATTCTCCATGGTCTGACATTCTTCTTACATACGCCCCAGGTGCATCCAACCATGTAGTTTCCGCTCCATTGACCGTGACGGTTCGTAGTAGACTCTTCTACGTGTTGCTAAGGTGGTACCCTTCTCTGTTAACGGTTTTATTCTTCTCTATTTCTATGGCTTCCCTGATGAGTCTTTTCCCGTAGTTCTTGGTGGTAGTTTTTACTTTTACATTTTTGAAATCCATTTTGTGTCCGGTGTCGTGCATGTGTTCTGCCACCGCTGATTGCTCGGTCCTTCTTAATCTTGCGTCCCTCTCGTGTTCTTTTTATTCTATGTCGATGGCCTTTCCTGTTTGTCCGACGTAGCACTGTCCGCATTGGCATGTTATTTTGTAGATACTTCTGTGCCGCCTTGGTATCTTATCCTTTGCGGTCGGTAGATACTGCTGGATTGACGTTTGCAGTCCCGAAGCGCATTTTGTATGTTACGTTTCTTCAAAATTCGGCCTACTTTTTCGGTGACTCCTGCTAATGTAAGGTAAACACGGCATCCCGATACAGGTACCCACGGAGACCGCACTGCCTCCCCTATTCCAGAACTTGGACCTACAAGAAGACACAGTGAATTAGTGAAACTTGTGCTTATCCACGACATACTTTTGTATGAAGGAAAATACTACGAGCAGAAAACGGAACAGCAATGGGAAGCCCTTTATCGCCAGTAATAGCCAATTGTTTAAAAGCCAACTTGTTTATGGAAAGCATTGAAGAAGACCCTAAGTTCCAGCGATATGAAACCCAAGTGTTTGCTGCGATATGTCGACGATACTTTTGTAATATGGCAACACGGAGAAGAAAAACTACAACAGTTCTTGGACACATAAACTCACAGCACCCAGCCATCAAGTTTACCATGGAGAAAGAAGAAAATGGAAATCTCCCTTTCCTGGATGTTATGGTTAAGAAAACAAAAGAAAGGGAATGCTACAGCACGCAGTATTTAGAAAAGAACACGCACACCGATAGATATCTGCATGCAAGATCTCACCATCATCCGATGCAGAAGAAGACATTAATACAAACATTGCTATCCAGAGCCGAAACCATCAGTGACGAACAACAATCTTACCAGTGAAAAGATACATTTGAGAGAAAGCACTAAAGAAGAATGGTTACACTGACATCGACATAAGGAGACCACTAAGAAGAAGACGACACTGGAGACAACTACAGAACCACGAAGAGGGATGGCTGTTTACCTTACATAGCAGGAGCACCAAAAAAGTAGGCCGAATTTTGAAGAAACGTAACATACAAGTACGCTTCGGGACTGCAAACGTCAATCCAGCAGTATCTACCGACCGCAAAGGATAAACATCCCAAGGGGCGCACAGAAGGTATCTACAAAATAACATGCCAATGCGGACAGTACTACATCGGACAAACAGGAAGAGCCATCGACATAAGAATAAAAGAACACGAGAGGGAAGCAAGATTAGGAATGACCGAGCAATCAGCGATGGCAGAATACATGCACGAGCCGGACACAAAATGGATTTCAAGAATGTAAAAGTAATAACTACCACCAAAACTACGGGAAAAGACTTCATCAGGGAAGCATAGAAATAGAGAAGAATAAAACCGTTAACAGAGAAGAGGGTACCACCTTAGCAACACGTGGAAGAGTCTACTACGAAGCGTCACGGTCAATGGAGCGGAAACTACACGGTTGGATGCACCAGGGGCGTATATAAGAAGAATGTCGGACCATGGAGAATCAGTTCAGTTATCCTGAAGAAGCTGTCAGTATGAACAGCGAAACGTCGAGCGAAAGTTTTGACACACGGCGAACCCGCAAGAGCTGCTATTTAAGTTCAGCACCGGCGTGAAAGCCCACGCAGTGGTTAGATTTAACTATCTTGAACAAAGTGCATACAGAAAATAATTAAAGACCTTAGTATCATTTTGCCTTAGCTCATTATATAACGTTTCAAACACGCCATACTTTTCTCTCTTCTGAAGCAATGGATGGTACCAGTATTTCTCTTTACTGTTTATATTTTCAACACTCAATGTCCGTAAAGTACAGCAGATAGTATTCGGTTGTCTGCGAATGTCCATAATTGCAGCCAGCGATACTGACTACTATCCTGGTTTTCTACCGTGTCGTGTAGATTATGGCATGTGTGAAAGTCATAGACTCGGAAACGGAAAGAAATAATCAAACCGGACCGGATAAAATCCGTATCGTGTGAAAGAGGCCTTAGGGTAAAACTGGTGTTGCTCTAACCAAAAACATCTTCGCAGTTTTGAAAGATAACCGCTTGCCTTTAGCAAAACTTCTTGGCTGACGGTATGATGCTACTAACATGAGTTGAATATATGTATAATTGTGTTAAAGCCGAAATACTAAAAGTTGCTTCTAATGCAGTAGATATATACATATTATGTACTATATAAGACAAAAGTCTTGCATCAGATTTAGAAGAGGTTATAAATAAAGAGAGAAAGGTATAGACCATCTATGAACTGTGGGGGCGTAGTATAATAAGCACGTGTTGTCTAGACGGCGGCGTGTGCCCTTGATATTAAGAAAATAGCAAATAAAATAAAATGCAGCGGAATAGACCGCTCACAGAAATGCATGCACGTTCACCTTATTTCAGTGTTTTTTTTTTTCTTTTCTGAGAATTATTCTGAAATAATTTTAACATTATTATTTTCACATTTTATGAGTTCGTATTTTACTACATATACAAATTAAATAGATAGATTTTTGTTATATTTAGTAATAGATATAATACAACGCTCGTAATACAAAAAAAAAAAATGTAAATAGTATCGCGCCTAATATATTAATTTATAGATCCCAACAAATACTTAATTTTGTGGTACAATTTATTTTGTAATTGATATTCTCTTGTATTGTAAACACTAGAGATGAGCTTAGGCAGACATAATTATGTGTTAAATATTATCTTTAATTACTATTAAAAAGATGTATAAAGAAACATAATGTAATCTTAGGAAGTAAGTTATTATATTATTTTTTATAATTTTTAAAGAAAAATGTGACATGTGAATGAAAGAAATACACGATACTTTGATTTTGTACCCATGATTGTGTAATTATTTAATAGATTACTGAAATTTCGGTTTGGGATAATTAAAACTAATTTATATCGCAAAACATTTCCACTTGCCGATGTTAAAATGGGTATGAGCAATTTGGCAAAACTTTTGGTTTTTATCATGTTTAACGAAAAGAATACTTTTTCTCAGAAAAGTGTTTATTTTAGTTGAAAGTAGCGTGCTGTTTTGCCGGAAGACTATTTTCTTCTTAAGTACATGCTTTTCGACGAAAAGTAACCGTAATTAAATGGAATGCGCCTTAGTTTTGATTAATATTTTATAATGTCTTTACAACTTCTGTTTAAGTAAGACAATACACATTACATATTATATTGTTATTATTATGTACATATTTTAGTTTCTTTTAAGTACCTACGTTATCATATTGAATAATTCAAGTACTGTTTATAATTATTATAAACAGTACTTTAAATAAAAAAGCCGGACGTTTTGGTTTATTTGCGTGGACACGCATGTATGCATTAATTTAAAACTTTTGCCTTTTAACGGAAACTGCAAGCACCTGTATTCAAGCTGAGTGCTTTTTTTACGCGGAAGTATTTTAGTTTTATTCATGTTCCCACGTGCATATGTCTCAGATACACAAACAATAATGAACAGAAGTGAATATTTTTCTCGCGAGGTTAAAGAAATTTCAGAGATAACTGGAATCTTTTCAGTTAATGCTGATTTACTTATAAACCAAGGAACTTTACAGTAGTATATAGTGTTTGAAGGTTTTAAAACTGTTATACACGGGAAAAACGATCTCGTTGTTTTTAACCATTTTTCATGCATTTGGTTACAGTTACTAAATTATTACTTGATTTAGGAATATTAAAGATATTCCTGTATTCAATCAAACAAATAATTTGGTTAGTAGATTTATTTGAAGCTAGCGCAGTATTTATTAATTTAACTAAATATTTACATGGAAGTAAAAATAAATATCGCATTTTATTTTCGTATAGCAGTTTTCTCCTCATATAGTACAGCAGATATACTTATGTGCAATGGAGAAATTGTCGCATAGATGGCGCATCTTCTATTTCATTCCAGTAACAGATAATATTTCGCACAAAATAGGCTGGAAACTACGATCGTAACATACTAATCTGGTATATTTACTAGAACAACATCTGATAGGTGTCATCGCCATTGAAAGGATGATTTCTTTAAAGGCACACTAGAGTGTTAGGATGGCACTGCGACACTAACTAACCCATACTACTAGGATTTACAACATTCTAACGGCAAATCCTTTCTTCGTACATGGCTTTTTGGAAATAATTCATTTTCATTTCGATTAAAAATGATCACCGCATTTTGTTGTGTTTACAGTTAAGTCTAAAATGAGTAAATGTTATAAGAAAAGGAAAAACCTCTTGAATCAAAATGCTTACGGTTTTCTGCCAATCTGCATACTTTCAAGTTCAAAATAAAGAATACTTGAATCAGCTATCAATATCTTTCACTTAAAAGTATAAATTGTTTCAACGAAAAATATATTATTTCCGAAAAATGCGTGAATTTAAAATTTTGGTTTAATGCAATTCCTTTCATTTGAAAGGAATTGCATTAAAGAGAAATATAAAGTGTACTATCTCTTTTAGACAATGTATTAAAAACGACTTATGCGAAAAATTAATTCCATAATGTGGAATCAACGGAATTTATACAAATAATTTTTTTTGTTCAGTGGGTTTGGCGAAATTTTAACATCTTTTTATATATTTTTTTTTCATAGTTTGGTTGGCTTCAGTATAGAGATCGTTCTCGAAGTTAAAAAGTTCTACAAAATATCTGCGAAGTTCTATAGGGAATAAAGATTATCTGTGTTGTCAATCATTTCCATAGAAAATGAAATTGTTGGAACAATAGATATATCTCATATAGTAACACAATTTTTGGGCAGGTCAAATATAGAAAAAATCCTCTCAATAAATTTTCAATTCAGTGAGCAATTCTTCTTTCGCTTCTATTGGATTTATATGTATGTCATTATTGAATAAATACATGTATGTATATAATGTTTTCCGCTTATACATTCAGAACAAAAAACATGCCATATATTAAATTAAGGTAATTTTTTAGTAGTATTTTTTGTCGTTGCATTTATTTTTATTTTTACTTGATATGTATGTATTGCTGTGGATTGGCACCCCGGGGGTTATAAATTCTGTGTTATGTTATTATTAGAGATCAATCTTTATCGATGCGTCGGGTAAATTCTAATAATTCTTAATATTTTATTTTTAAGTAAGATTTTGTTAATAGATTTGTTTGATGAATTTAAGTATTTAATTGTTCAGTTGAAATTATTTTTCACTCTTTATTATGTTTAGCATTTGCTTATCTTGTTATATGTCCTTCTTTAAAGGTATCTTCGATGATCCTTGTGCGTTAGTTGCAGCGCACGCAATTGTATATTTTATATATATATGCGATGTAGGGCCTCTTAAAGGTAGTTCTTTGAAAGATACCGTAAGTACATGTGTTTTATTTCTTTGATGCCATTTTTGGTAAATTCATTTTTATTTAAAATGTAGTTCGTTTTATTTGAAATTTATCAGCTTTCAAGGAACTCTTTCTTTAAATAATTGCTGTTGTGTTTAATTGTGTACACATATCGAATGTAAGATCAGTTATTGTAATTTGCTTTAGAAGAAATTTTTTTTTTTAGTTTAAAGAGTTTAATTTTCCGTTTCGTAGTTTTCAATTTAGTTTTGAGTATTTAATCACCTCGGCTTAGGTGAAGATAAGCATTGAGCTTGTAATTATATTTCAATTTAATATTATTATACTTGTTTGTCCACGTTTAAATTAATTTTAGTGTGTTGTAATTTTTAAGACCACGTGGATTTTTTGTGCGATTTGGATTTTCTTCTAGAACAAATCTGGCTTTTGTTTGATAAAGGATTTGCATCGTCCTTTTTTTTTTTGTAAATTGTAGATTCCTGCAGTTTTTTATTTCGTCCAGGACCTTAAGTCCATGGTTTATTTCTTTTACTGCAATTTGTAACAAATGTTTTTTTTTATAAAAATAAAATTTAATGATTGTAAATGTCATTCTAAATTTCTATTCTTTTATTTTGAATCAACCATTTCAATCTTTGGGGATTTTTAAGAAAGTAAATTTTTCAAACGCCCACATTTTACTTTTCATGATAGGTTTTATTGTGAGGGTAACCCTGAAGTTAATTAGTCTTTTGCGCCCTTTTAAATTTTTATCCGCTGAGCTAGTAAATTTAAATTTTCATTTTTTGTCGTTTTCAATTTCACTTTGCATTTATGCTTGTACCATCAGTACACAGCAGTAATGTTTTTCTGTACTTGGATCCATCATCTGTCGGAAAATAAAATACTATTGCATCACTGTGTCTTTTCTGTTAATTGTTATGCTGATTTATGCATAGAGAATTATAGAGAATGCCAATAATAATAATAATAATAATAATAATAATAATAATTATTATTATTATTATATATACAAGACGAATACTCTTAGCCGATAAGGCATAATTACAATTATTAATGCACTAATCATAGTATTTAAGTTAAGTTTAGTGTAAAACATGTATGTATTTACCTTAAAAATATAGGTAAGTACATATATAAGCATATCAATATATTTTAAAATCGAACATAAATATTTTTATAACAGACGTTTAGTATAATAATCTTTGCGAATACTTCCCTGCGAATCACGCGTGCTCGAAGGATTTGGTAAACATTTCTTTTCTGATGTTCGAGTGCTAGTGAATAAGTCAAATCCTTATATCTATGAACAAACTATATATAAAATATCTAAAAATTGTTTGTGAAAATGACACACCTAACAAGAAAAGGGATAACATTGAAGAGGCGCTATGATTTTACAAACAAGTGATGTAAAATAAAGAGAAGCTCTACAAGGCTCAAGGAAGTACACTGCAAGATGATTTAGCCTTTTTGGTTAATTTGTAATATTTAATATTATAATTGAGTGAACGATGCGAACTTTATGTGTGACACCATAGGCGCATACCACAGCACCTCTGAGGGTAGAGTATATTAAGTCAACGTCTTTAAAAATATAAATCGAAGTTTCTTTCTTACTCTATTCAGAATGTACTAATAAAGTGTCAGAATATTGATGAAAATACTCCAAACTGTGGCACTGGTAATACTGCAAACTTCTTCTAGGCTCCTTACCACAAACTGTACTAAACTGGACGTATGTACGTTTCAATAACAAAGCTATCATCATCAGCAGAAACACTGAACTGAGTTCAGTGCTGATGATGATAGCTTTGCTATTGAAACGTACATACGTCCAGTTTAGTGCAGTTTGTGGTGAAGGGTCTAGAAGAAGTTTGCACTGTCAGAATATTACTTGTTTTGAAAATATCTGATCTAGTATTATGAAGTTGCAGTAAATTGGAATTGATAAATAGCGTTTAGTGAATAATTAAAAAATTGTGACTTAATAGGTATGATTCACCTCTGAGGTGCTTACATGAATTATTTTCTAAATTTTAAAATAAAAGCATGTATAAGGTACTCACCAAACATTGGGTGGCGAGGGTAAACCATATACTTTGCACGTGACAACGATTACTTTCTGGATCTTTAGCAGATATAAGCTTCTTAGCTCCATGGTTAATACGAAACAGGTAGAGTTTTAATATTAGGAAATTCCAAATCACCGGATTTACGAAGTGGAAAATTCTGCGAATAGCTGAACGATTACTGTTTCGGATATCGCAAATTCGGACCACCGGCATGAAAATTATCGAACGACGCGCGGTGCGATACCATGGGATTAAAACGATTTCCCGCGCTCATAATATCGAGTGAGTCGACACTGGCCGCCGATTATTTTTCCTTTTCCTTCTTGCTTCGATTTCGCCGAAAGGAGTTGAAGTACGCCGTGCGGAGAAGGAGAGAGGAGTCGCGCGCGAAAAAATCGCCCAAAACGGTAGGCGTGTAAATTCACACCGGCAGGGGGTGCCGCAGGGTACCCGCGGACAAAGAGCCCGGCTCAACTATGGTCGACCGCCGACCACGAATTGATCTCGGTAGGCGGTGCCCGAAGCGTTGCGATTGGAGAGCGGCGTCGGGGCGTGATATGCGCGTCCGTTGCCGGCGCACACGTCCCTCGGGACCCGCGCTCTCCCTGAATGAATCGTCGGCCGCTCTGATACGGGGGCCCATGGACGACGAGACCCGTCTGTTTTCATTAGTAACATTGTGTCAGGGCGAGGAGCAACAACATACCGTGTTTTTACTTAATCTTTGTGTAAACCTGCCCATGTTGTGTATCATAATATTAAGTGAACGCTAAATTGTTTTCGGAAGATTGATTGGAATGAAAACAGAAAACGCGGCGCGGGGTAAAACACACATATACGCACACGTTCTGTTGTTATTGTCGGTTCTATAGTTATTCGACCGGAAAAGAGATAGAAGAAAAATCTGTTTTTTTCGAGCGGTCGTTCCAAGATCAACATTTTTCGGGATTAAATAATGCACACGATTTTCGGGGAACACCAGAATGCTTACTACAGACACGCGGCGACAAGCGGGTACAGCGCAGCTGTGTCCGCCACGGCGAATCCGTACACTTACGAGCAATATTCCCGTTACGGATACGCACCATGGCCTCACCAACAGCACCAACTGGCTTCGGCCAAGGACATGGTGAAGCCACCCTATAGCTACATAGCCCTAATCGCCATGGCGATCCAAAATGCCCCCGATAAGAAGATCACCCTGAACGGCATCTACCAATTCATCATGGAACGATTCCCGTACTACAGGGAGAACAAGCAAGGCTGGCAGAACTCCATCCGGCATAATCTGAGTCTAAACGAGTGCTTCGTTAAAGTCCCTCGAGACGATAAGAAACCAGGGAAAGGAAGCTATTGGACATTGGATCCAGACTCCTATAACATGTTCGATAACGGCTCCTACCTTAGACGGCGCAGGAGATTCAAAAAGAAGGACGCGTTAAGAGAAAAAGAGGAAGCCATCAAACGGCAGCAAATGCAAGCTGAAGCCGGTTTAGCAGCGAAACGCGAGGATAAGTTACTCGAGGACACCAAAGCCAAATTGGAGTGTAAACCCAAACGGGAACCCAACACCGAGTTGAGTCATTGCATGAACAAATATAACGATACCAAATCGGTGATAGTGCATCAAGATCACGTGATAAGCGACGTCACGGCTTCTCTGCAAGCCATGGACACCTCAGCGGCGTTTAGTGTCGATAGTTTGATGACAACGCGTGAGCAATCCCAGCACTATTCCAGCCCGAGACTCCATTCCTCCGGCGGTATGTACGCTTATTGCCCCAGCGCAACCCCACAGCAATATGGAATAACCGAGGATTCGACGCCGCGTTATAGCCCTTGGTACAGTCCAGAGACTTCGCCGGAATCCGCGTCCTCTTATAGAGACATCATCTTCGATAGTGCACCTCCCAGTTGTCAACTGGCAGGATTTAGACATAGTGCCGGTGTATCTCCTAGTCCCCCAAATTACCGGCCAACACCGGCTTCGTATTACCAGCAAGACTGCGTCGGACAGAAATATTGAGTTAAGTGCAACAAATTTGTTTTATAGATAAGACTGAGTTGATATACTAAAACACTGATTTCTGACATTTATTAAACGTGCAAGGAACCAACCTCGTATTATAGTGAGCGATCAGAATATATAATCATTTTATTTTATTAGAGATTGGTTCGAATTTCATTTAAGATTGTGATAATTTTTCTTAATAGAAAAAATATTTAGTTTGTATAGCGAGTTTTCTGCGCGGACAATTCTATATTAGGGATGATATTCTATGATAATAAATAATAAAAATAGCCCTAATCTCACTCGTGTATTAATTAATGTAAATAATGAAATTATAAATCTATCATTCCCCGAACATTCGCGAACGATCAACGAAATAAAATACTTTGTGCGTATTTAGATAAATTTATTGCATTTATTATTATTTTCCTCATCTCGAGTTTATTTTTATTTTCCTCCCCCCCCCCACGAAAATATATTTAAGAGAAATATTATCGCTGATGATGTACCCTTATTGTAAATACTCCTCCTCACCCCTTGACACATTTATTACTATTGTTATTATTAGGGGATTATCTGTAATATACTCTTGTAGATGTATTATAATATGAAATAGTTCTATTATAAATGTATCATATTTGAAATCTCATGAGAGAATTGCGTATAAGTATATCACGATGATGAGACGTGTCTGTAATTATTTATTTAATTAATGCGGAAGAATAAATTACGTCTGTGAAGTTTAACGCCTTTGTGTTTTATTATTGTGTCTGTTCCTTCGTTCGTTAAGAGCTATTCATAAAAATCGTGAAACCATAAAATTAGGTTTTGGTATAATCCCGGTAAAATCCTCATCTCGGCTGTAGTTTAAGTAATTTTTTTTTTTATTTCCATTTGTATGGCTACGAGTTTTTATAATTTTTGTTTGGTCAATGTGACCTTTTGTGTGTCTGGGTGAAAAATATTGAATAGCATTAAAGTATTTATTTCTACTTCTACAAAGAAATCCTTATCTGAAACCATACAATTTTAAATATTTTATTTCTTTTTTTCTTGGTTTTTAGGTCGTCAATATTAAAAACATGAATGAGTACGACGTTTCGCTTTATTAAAAAGCTTTTTCTAGTATATAAATAAATGTAAAAATTGTAAATTATAAATAAAACGTTTTTGTTTAATAAATGACAAATTGATTTGTTGACTATGATTTTGAATATATTATTATGTTTTATTTAAAGATTGCATTTTAAAATAGGATGTTTTGATTATTTGTTTTTGAATTTTGTAATTAAATAGTTCTTTAAAAATATTGTATTTTGTTATAAAACTAAATTATATAATTTTGTGAAATATTGTATATCGGTTTTATCATTGACTGCATTTTTATGTTTATAAATTTGAATTATTTCAAGTATATTACGTGTTTTTAAATTTTGTTCTTTGCTTAAAATTGTTACGTTGTTGAAATCAAAGGTATGATTTTGAGTTATTTCATGTTTTT
Organism: Protaetia brevitarsis; assembly: GCA_004143645.1. Taxonomy (NCBI): domain Eukaryota; kingdom Metazoa; phylum Arthropoda; class Insecta; order Coleoptera; family Scarabaeidae; genus Protaetia; species Protaetia brevitarsis. The sequence continues at coordinate 109,915 of RXPK01000630.1, forward strand.
TTAAAGCTGTAAGATTTTTATTATGTTTGTGTCCTTTTATTCTATTTTCCAAATATTGCATGGTTTCACCTACATATACACCATTACAATTTTGACAGTCTAACAAATAATCAAAACATTTTAAAATGCAATCTTTAAATAAAACATAATAATATATTCAAAATCATAGTAAACAAAACAATTTGTCATTTATTAAACAAAAATTAAATTATTTATAATTTACAATTTATACATTTATTTATATACTTGAAAAAGCTTTTCAATAAAGCGAAACGTCGTACTCATTCATGTTTTTAATATTGACGACCTAAAAACGAACAAAAAAAAAGAAATGAAATATTATATACATGATGAAGATTTGAAGCTTTAAAAAAAAATTAAATGTAGCTGACACATCCGTGAGAAAATAGAGTCGGATTTTTTTTTAAGGCGAGAATATTATTTCTTGTTTAATGAAAGGTTGTATTATTTTTAACACTTATCTATTCAATCCAAAGTTCTTTAATATAATAGCAAAAAAACCATAGCAGGGATAAAATAATCTTTTGTAAAAGAATCATAAATGTTTTATTTTATAAAGGAACACTTTATTTATGAAGAGATAAATAAATTACAATGCATTTAAACCCCATGCTCCACCTAAAGCTGCTACCTATTCTATGGATTCTACAACAATTGAAATATTTCTACTCTAATTAAATATGTAATTTCCCTATGATTATTATTAATAATAAAAAATATATAAAAAATCTGATCGCTGACAGTTGTTATTATGTTTGCGCCCATGGCGTGACTTTAGTTGTCTCTCAGCATTCCCCAAGGAACAAGGGAAACTATGGAAAATCTTACTCAAGGAGCAGGACCTAGGAAGCATCCCCAGGCCTTGTTTCTTACAGCCAACAAATTATTATTATTATTATCCTTCTAGGTTTAGAGGAAGTAGCCTTCACGTTCTTTAAATTCCGATAACTGTGTCGTCTTCAAGAAGTTCCTCGACGCTTATACAGGAACACTGAACGCTAAACTTTTTAACGCTCTAAAGAAGTGTTAATTTTTTTTTGAAATGACTATTTATTCAGAAAATAGGAAACGCTAAACTATACCAGGTGTTCCAACCCATATACTTTTTTTTGTCTGAGTATCCAAAATTAGGTCAAATTTGAATTGGAAAATAATAATAATTAGAATGAGAGTCCTTCCTAATCATCTAAATCTTCATCAGGCTGTATTTTCATAGTCTCATAACAGTCAATAAGGTTAAATATTTTCTTTTGCTTTTTTAATGTTTAGTGACTGTTATGAGACTTTATCGAAACTAGTTGTTGCTAAAATTGATTAGTCTCATAGTAAATCAATAAATGATTACGATTAGGAAGTGTTTTCATTCTTATTTTTCAATTCATATATTTTTTTGTATATTGATATTTTTAAATAAAGTTCATTTTTTAGGGTAAATTTGCAACTATATAATCTAACAATCAGTGGCAGTCTCTTCTGTGGTTTGTAAGTTTATACAACCATAAAAAATTCTAATAGAAAAAATATTTAATTTATATAATGAAAGAAAATGGCAATTCTACATTTTAAATATTATAAATTAAAAATTTATATTGCAGAATAAATTAATTGTTAATATAATTTTGGGTTCTAAACGTGTAGCGTAACCTAGTCTTTGATGTTGGGTTCGATACGTTTAATAAATGAAAAGAAAACGCGCTTGGTTTGCAGCGCAGATGCAAACCAAGTATATACATTGATTTGATTGAATGTATACAGCCTTGAGACGGCTGCGAAATCGCAGACCTGATATTTTGAACCTGGTTCGAGGCTTGGCGCAGAAGGAGCTGATTTCTGAAAGCCGTTTAACCTTTATGTTACTATCTGGGTACACGTGTACCCATTCTGCCCTTTGGGTTGAAGCCAAGTTATTTCTATGGGAGAAAAATGTTTTACTCGGTCAGATCCTCAAACCCGTGCAATATACACAAATTCTAAATTGAGAATGGAACACAATGATTCCAACACAATCAATCCTCTTTTTATGTGGTAAATATATATTTTCCAAACGCATAAAAATATGACACAAAACACCTTAAATAAGTTCCATGAAAATAAAAATAATAAATAATAGTGAATAGACAACAATAATAATAGCCGCTGCCAGATATGAGTTCTAAGCCGAAATAATGGCATTTTGTGATTGGGTACACGTGTACCCCGGGTAGCGATTAATGTTGAAAATCCGGGTAGTAACATAAGGGTTAAGCTGCTCCTGCTCCTGCTCCGGTCTAGGTACAATGTAATTGTAATAAAATCCAACTGTTCGTTAATACGTGCGAAGATCTAATTACATTAGTTCCAATTTGCGGCGTTGGATGTCTCGATATGAATACTCGAATTCGATCTAGATGCTTTTCTTTTTAATAATGAAAAATTTACAGAAAATATTTGTTATATTCTTATGATTATAAATTAGTTAGTAAATACGAAAAAATAGGAGATGCCCAAAGTATATCATGTGTGTTGACGTGGTTGTGATTCATAATGCACTTTTATAGACAAAACATTAAATTAATATAATTGTTATTATTAATAGACATAATTAATAATTCCATTTAATACATTATTTTCTGCAATAATAATAATACTAATGACATTTCTTTTATAATGAGAACTAATACGATTATGGCGCAAGTATAATCGTTAATTAACCCCAATACAACATTTAATTAATAATCGAAAAAAAAATAGATTTATTTAAAGTGTTCATAAAATAAAGTACTTAAATAAATATGAAGGGACCAACGAAACTCATGAAATAGACGTGTTGCTATGTATGTATATAGCATACTATAACTAAACTGCACGAACACCATATTTATAAACCATATCTGTCGAGAAACAAAACTTGCTCACTTGCTCTTATAGGTCTTATATATTTGCTCCTCGGAGCAACTGGAACTGTTTTTAAGAACTCCGAGAAAAGTGCAGTTTTAACCATCTTTAATATAGCCAACGAACTTTGCCGAACCTCTTTCGGGTGTGTTGATTTACATTATACTCTTTTCATCTAGAAATGTATGACTATTTTCTAAACTAGATCGACTTAGATAATGCAAATCAGAAAATTCCGAATGAATTCAGAATGTAATATTAGTGCAACAAATGTTTTGAAATTTTTGCATAAGAATAAATATCAGTCGTACAAAATTAAAAACATAACTCAAGAACTTTTACCCCCAATTTTGTGAATTAATTATTAATAAATATCCGGAACATGAATATTTTTCAATAATATGCTATTTAATAATAGGTACTTCATTTACTATTTTTAGGTTTTTTAGAATCTATGTTTGTAATTTTATTTGATTATTGAAAACTCCTTTTCATTCTTTTTTTTTTTCTTTTGATATTGTTCATGAGCTCTGTCACTAGTTTACATTATCTGATGCTTCGATATAAAAAAGAATAAATAAGAAATAAATAAAAAAAGAAGCATGAATAAATTTTAATTATCAAATGAGTATTGTCTTATTATTTCCCTTTTCACTAATATAAATATAATGTTGGATTTAATATTACTTCTACAAACTTCATAAATCGTGTTTCCAATATCTCGCTTAGACAATTGGTTATTAATCTCTTATTCATACCATCGATAGCGGTATAAGACTAAGCTCTAGCCAGAAAAAAGAATATCAGGCTCAATTTAATTTGGCTGAACTATAACAATTCGCCGAACGTTAATAAATCTGTGCTGCGGCCTAGTGCCTAGGTACGCCTACAGCAGAAGCCCTTCCCATTTCCATTCGCCTAGAATGCTGTCCACAGCTTGCAACTTTTCACCCTGTATAGGATTTTTTGGATGTGGAAGTATAAATTAATAGCACATAAAATTTTTATATAGCATTAATACATTTTAAAATGTTGCCACATTGTAATAATAGCATTGCTTGCAACGGCAATCCCTGCCCTGACAATTTCTTACCAATCATTGCGTTTAAGTAGTAAAATAATCGTGGTAAATATTATTCTTAACATGACTGAGATGATCAAACAGAAATGACTAGTTTGTAATTAATCCTGTTGTATTGTGAGCAAGTTTAAATACAAATTAATTCTTAGTCTTCAATTAAACATAGTAACTTATGGTTAATGTTACTTCTTTCTTAGAGGCGATCAAAATACTTGTTTAAATTTTTTTTTATCTAAATAAATTACTAAATAAATTACCTATAAACAAATGTTCTTTCATGCATAAAATTGTATTTATTATATTTTTTAAAACGTGTTTCAATTTAGAAAAAAAAACTTCATTAATAATAAGGATAAAATGTCAAAAACTAACATGATCCTTGTTATTTTCGATATTGACGTTTTTTCGAAACCTGAAGATGGCAATTATCCGCAGCCGAAACATGTCGCTACAAAAAATATAATAAATACATTTTTATTCATGAAAAGATATTTATTTATACATACAATGAAATATGTTTTTGCTGTCAAGCTAATTTATGTGGATAAAAGATTTTTTAAACAAATATGTTGATTATATTCTATTATATTCTAAGTATCCAATGAACGCTATATATGTAAAGGTTAGATAAGAGTAAAAAAAAAACTCGTTCTTTCGTTCATTTAATATTTAATATATGATTACTAGTTTCGGTTTTTAAAAGCCATCTTCAGATCACTGCAAATGCAAATTGATCAATTGATTAGCCTAAATAATTGTGTTAAAAATTTAAATATAAAACTGAAGAAATTAAAACTAGTAGATGTAAATAATATAAGCCAACAATCACAAATGGCATTTTAAAAAAACTTTAAATATTTTGATATTTTGAGTTGTTTTTGAGTTGTTTCATTTAAAGTTTTGATGTAGATTAATTCAAAGGATCTTAAAAAAACAATGGTATGAATGGAACCAATTTAGATTGCAACAATAAAAATTGAAAATGTCATTAGTAATTTCTTTTAGTAAAGGAAAATCATAACATCATTTTGATATGTATTGACTATAAGTGAAGCCATTGGTGTAGGTATCAACTTATTTTTTGTTAAAATTCATATTGTTGTAGCATCACTGTAACATCGCAAATAGACGTCTTTAAAAAAATTATTGCAAGCGACCAAAATATTTTCAAAAAATAAATATCCAAATAAATTGTTTGGCAGCAAAGAAATATATGTTTAGGGCAAAATATATACTGCAAAGGGTGGCTTTGAAATTAGACAAATCAGAAATTAGATAGTGCTTCTATTATTTTTTGAGTTTAGACTCACAGAAAACGAAATTGGAAGGCTACTGTAATTGTTAAAATTTAACTAGGGTATAGGAAAGCAGAGAGTGGGAAAGAGCGCACCGCTTTAAAATAGAAATAGACATACAACACAACCACATGCCCAACGCTAAATATTGTTTCAAAATTGGCATCGATACGTATTGCAAGGTCATTTTATGCATAATATAAGATCAAATACGTTTTAATTAATGTCTGCAAGTTAAGATTACTTATTACACTGTTGTATTCACCAATAATGTTATCTAAAAAGTTCGAGCAAAAAAATCATACTTGTATACTTGTTGAAAAGTAAACTGAAAGATTAAGTGATGTTAAATTAACAAAATAAGTGCCGGTAACAAAATTTTGTTGAGCTAACCAAAGTATAATTAATCTAATAAGAAAACCGTAGTACAGGCAATCATATTATTTTATTTATAATTTAATAAACCGAATAAATTCGCTTAAACAATTCCCAGTTCGATGAAAGCTCATTTGTAGTGAACTTACATATGTTCTTTTGATGACGAGTTGCGTTTATAAGATATCTTATAGATGTAATAACTTCCTTTTGTTTTAAATTGATGGGATGTAAAAAATTGCTTCCACAGCGTTAAAGTATTACTTCGGTTGCTTTTATAAAACAGTGTGAGAACAAAATTTATTTCGTCGATTTGCAGTTTTTTTTCTCTACAGCGCAGATGTGCAACATTTTTTATTATTTTTTTTTGTTGCTTAAATAACTGGGTCTAGCTTTTAATCCAAAAGATTTTCTGAAAAACGAAGTGTGTATATACGTATCTATCTTTAATGCTAGGAACATAAAAAGAACTGACAAATTTAAATGTTCTCATATTAACTAATGAATTTATTTCTTCACGTATTTATCTACAGTAATATAAGTGCTAACATCACACGCATATGTAAATACTACAAGCCGGGAAAAAAAAACAAAATAGAAGGAAACTACTGCCTTCCCTAGATTCCTAGATATACCTATAACAAATCAAAAAAAAAAGGAAAAAGTATTAGAAACATAAAAAATACGATCGATTTTCGCGAATAAGTCAGAGGTTTATTGGGTGTTTATTTTCGCAAGAGTGAGAACAGTTTTACGGCGGGCCTTTACCGCTCCGTAGAAAGAAATATCGCTACTTTACCTGTGTGAAACGCAAAAATTTACGATTACCGCGTTCGGCAATAAAAACCGGTTCGAAATATCGTCAGTAAAAGCAGTGTTTCTCATATATTTTTTTTTTGTTGTTGTTGCTCTATTTCCAAATGCTTTTTAGTGTTCCTACTGATCGAAGAGAAACTTCTGACGGGGGCGTCTTTTTGTCTGAAAGGTTCGACATGAAAAGAAAAATTGGACGAACGACAGAGGCTAGATCAATTACGCGAGCTCCACCTGTCGATGTCAGCCGTTTAAAAATGCGATTTCTGTCTTTTCAAGTTTTTCTAATGGATCTCCCACTTAGATTTCGGACAGTTTGGGATTTTTCGAATTCTCCGTTGATGGGTGACATTTTCAATTAAGGACACGCATTTTGAAGTATATATGTGTTAATGTGTTCGAGATTATATTATACAGTGTGAGTCTTGTAATCTGGAATAAATTCAGTAAAGCGAAGACAGTATTTTTTCCGGAAATATGCTCGGACACGTCGATTAGTATTTTAAATTGCTCACTTTTTCATCTGAGAAAATTTTATACAGCGTGTCCCAAATTTGGGATATGACGTCATCGACAATTCTTTTAAATGGTAGTCCTAATTTTTTTATAACTATTCTTAGAGGGTATATCAAATTACACATGCGTAACAAGTTTCAAGTTTTTATTCCTTGTCATTAAAAAGATATTTAACAATAACTAATTCGAAAAATGAAGAAATCTGATACAAATTTATTTTTATGAGGTTTAAAAATGGCACGTCAAAGGGTTTTTGTTTATCATTTTTTTTTTGTCAAACCAGGTTGACGTCTTATCACAATGTCAAAAAACATGGTAATAAAAATAAGTAAGAAGTGAAGCTAGTAGTATTCGACTCGCATTGAGCGAGGACACTTATTAGTTTGTCGTTTCGTGAGAAACACCGTTTGTTGAAAAATCGACCACAATGCCGTATTTAACTGAAACCCACAAAATTAAAATTTTAATGATGATTGGCTACGGAGATACGACAGGAACACAAAATGAAGTTACTCATTTATTCAGAGAGAAGTATCCTGATTTACCACCCATATCTCAAAGTACCGTAAGCAAGATTGAAAAACAGTTTCGGGAAAACGGGCATTTAAGAAAAACCAATAATCATCGTCAGAGTGCGCTCAATGAAGAAGTAAAACTTAATGTACTTCTTTCTGTTCAAGAAAAATCCTTATATCTCCAGTAGGCTGATAGCTAGGGAACTCGAAATTAGGCAGCCTTCGGTGGCAAGAACTCTTAAAGGGCACAAATTTTATCCCTATAAATTTACAATCCTCCAGGAACTCACCGAAGATGATCCGGATCGAAGACTTCAGTTTTGCGAAGAAATGATGGATCTACTAGACAGAAATGTTGTAAACATAGAAAACGTTCTATTTTCTGACGAATCAACGTTTATGTTAAACGGTGAGGTAAATCGTCAAAACTGTCGTTATTGGGCAGACAACAACCCACGATGGATGAGAGAAGGCCACACTCAACATCCAGAAAAAGTCAATGTTTGGGCAGGCATTGTTGGTGATCGAGTAATAGGACCAATTTTCTTCCAAGAAAATCTCAATGGAGCGAGATATTTAGAATTCTTGCAGGAAGAACTAGTTCCGAATTTGGCTACTTTATTCCCTGACCCGCTTGAAGCTGATGTCCAGAATAGAAACATCTGGTTCCAACAAGACGGCGCGCCTCCTCATTTTGCAAGACCTGTCCGTGATTATCTAGATGATGTGTTTCCAGGCAGATGGATTGGTAGAAGAGGACCTTTTGAATGGCCACCCAGGTCTCCGGATTTAACACCAATGGACTATTTCTTATGGGGGTACTTGAAAGGCAAAGTTTTTAAAACCAAACCGGAAAATATTGAGGTGTTGAAAGAACGAATAAGACAGGAGTGTAGGCTAATTTCCGCTGAAGTAATTAGAAATGTTCAAAATGAGTTTCGGTTCCGTTTAGGGTATTATCAGGAAGTACATTGACAACATTTTGAACATTTATTGTAGAAGAGATATGATTGAGGTGAATCAGATTTCTTCATTTTTCGAATTAGTTATTGTTAAATATCTTTTTAATGGCAAGGAATAAAAACTTGAAATTTGGTACGCATGTGTAATTTGATATACCCTTTAAGAATAGTTATAAAAAAATAGGGCTACCATTTAAAAAATTGTGGATGACGTCATATCGCAAATTTGAGACACGCTGTATAAAATCTTCTCAAATGAAAAAATGGTCAATTTAAAATACTAATCGACGTGTCCGAGCATATTTCCGGAAAAAATACTGTCTTCGCTTTACTGAATTTATTCCAGATTACAGACTCACACTGGACATATTTATTTGTTAAAGAGTTTAAAAGTTTAAAAGAGAATGAAATGTTATACATATGTAGCAATAAAAACAATTTACTAACTTGAATACTTAAATAATATATAGGTTCTTACGGTCAAATAGTTCTATATCAGTTCTTCAAATCTTCAATCTGTTAATAACTATGCTACATCCATATCCATAACTGCTTTTATAATGAATACGAATAATCAGGAAACATACAAATATGATACATACAGGTATTATGACTTCACTAAACACTACCCACGTTTGGGCAAGAACTAACTCGTGTGTGCGTAGTTTACTCCCAAATCCAATAGACAATTACGCAAAAAAAATGCACCAATGCAAATCTTGCTATTTACCTGGTGCTTTTCTTATTGTTAAAATTATTATCTATGTGATCGCAAACAAATGGTGGATGTAAATCAAAATGTTTCTAGTACTTTAGATATTTGTTTAGTTAGGTGTCCCTCAAGGTTCGAAACTGGGTCCTATTTTTTTCATTATATTTGTCAATGATTTTATACCTAACTTAGATACCGGCCATTCTATTATGTTCGCTGATGATGTTACTCTTGTCAACAAAGGTGAAACAATACCTTCATTACTTTCTTATGAAAATAAATCGTTTGAGACTGCTACGGACTGGTTTGCAGCTAATAAGTTGAAATTAAATTCTGATAAGACTTGAGTTATTTTTTTCGTTGAAAAGGGGTAATACTAAAACTATAAATCTGTTAGGTGTTGCTATCGATTCTGAACTAAATTGGAAGCATCATATAAATGAATTATGTTCTAAACTTAATGCTTGTTGTTATCAAATAAGAAGGATCAGAGACTTCACGGATGTTAATGTTGCATTATTATTATACTATGTCGATTTCTTTAGTTTAGTTAATTACAGTATAATATTATGGGGAGCTTCACCATCCGCTATAAGAGTTTTCAGAATTCAAAAAAAGATTATTAGGATCATTAGCAGAGTACCACCCACCGAACATTGTAAATCACTTTTTAAGAACCTTGGGGTGTTGACCGTACTCTATCTGTACATTTTATAATTGTTTAATATATGTTAAAGAAAATTTCAGTACTTCTAAACAACGCTTACACTTACATGAACACGATACAAGAACAAATATAAATTTAGAGATTCCGTGCCATCGAGTAAAGGCGACTCAACTTTCTATGCGCTACCAAGCCATCAAATTTTTCAATAACCTACCTTTTAAGTACAGAGAGATGCCGATCAATACCTTCAAGAGAGAGATAAAACTATTGTTATTACGGGAGGCTTATTATACCATTTCAGAATTTATTTCTTTATCTTGACATACATTAGTATATTAAAATGTTTGTTTCTTTACCATTTTCAATTATAAATAACTTATGCATGTTCAAGCTTCATATAAGCATGTATTTTTTTTTTTATTTTTAATTTTTTCCTTAATCTTCTTTCTTTCATTTATTCTATTTAAGTTATTATTTTTTCTTTGTTTTGTTGACTTTCTGTATGTAATAGCGATTACTTTGGAAATAAAACTTATCTTATTATTTACTTTTTAGGATCGAACACTACAGCTATGAAAAATAAATAAGTAAACAGTTTTGTTTTTAATTAATTTTTAATATAAAAAAAATTGTTATTCCAAAAATGTAATACTGTCATTTCAAATATAAGTTTTATTTCATGTTAATACAAATTTCTTAAAAAAAAAAAAATATGAAAACCTTTTTTCTCAGTGCCACATTCAAATTTTTTGTTTCCTACAACGCAAAGTTTCCATAATATAAATGTTTTGCAATCAATTACAATATCTCAATGTAATTGTAATTGATGTTCCTCGTTTTCCTCCCAATTTGAAGCCAACCAAACTAAACCGAGCGAAACAATTTCGTCTTCCAGCTTAACCCGGAATATTCGAGAAGGAAATAAATTTCCCAAACGGAAATAGATTTAGAGAAAAGTTCAAGTTTGAGCATCGTAGTAAACAAATACCTACCCGACCGTAAATAAAGCCAAATCATTTTCACGAAAGACAAACGGATACGCGAACAGCTATAGAATTTGTTTGGAATATTTTTTTTTTTTCTGCGGGCCAAATAATCATCCCATAGGCAGGCACAGCAGACGCGGCGGTCGTCGCCGCGAGCACTTGTAGTATCAGCCAGCGCACACTAGCGTAAACTTTAAATAAAAATGTTTATTTACCTTCTAAATGGCGTCAAAACTGATTTTTCTCTCGCCGATATAGTGCGTGCTCGGTGCAACTTATTACTGCACGCCATCCAGTGTATGTGTATTCGTAGTCGTACATATACGGACCTGTCTTCTTCCTGCGTGCGTGTTGGTAGGTGAAGAATGTTTTTTGTCATTTTTGTAAACAGCGAATATATCCTGTAAGCAGGTCTTCGAATTCTTGGTTAATTTTGTTGCGGAAAAAATGCGCGCATGATCAGAATTTGGATGGTAAACACAAGTGGGTGTCACCTGTAAATAGAATATGTTATTGATGCATTCAGAGAAAGATTTCTTTCATTCAAAGAAATATTAGTATACGTATACGTTATTATTTTATTCTTGGTTGAAAAATACCAATAATTGGTTAGAAATATTATTTACATAACTGATATAAATACATATTGCGGTGTACTGATGATACCAGCATAAATGCAAAATGAATTTAAAAAAAAATTAAATTAAAATTTAAATTTACTAGCTCAACGGATAAAAATTTAAAAGGGCGCAAAAGTGCTCTCAAATTCAGGGTTATTTTCACAATTGAACTAATCATGAAAAATAAAATGTGGGTGAAAGTAATCAAAAATAAAAGAACTGAAATTTTGAATGACGTTAACAATCATTAAATTTATTTTTATAAAAAAAAAAAACATTTAATTACAATTATGCAGAAACAAAACCATGAATTTAAGATTCTGGCCGAAAACAAAAACTGCATTAGACTCTACAATTAAAAAGGACAATGCAAGTCCTTCAACAAACAAAGGACAAATTTGTTCTAGAAGAAAATCCTTTTTACACAAAAAATCCACGTGGTCTCAAAATTACAACAAACTAAATTAATTTAAACGTGGACAAAACAAGTGTATTAAAATTGAAATTTAATCACAAGCACAAAGCTTCTTTTCACCTACACCGAGGTGATTAATTATTAAAAAACAAATCAGTAAACTAAGAAACGGAAAAATTTAAACTCTTTAAACCAAAAAAACAATATCTTCTAAAACAAATATAATAACTGATCTTATATCCGACATGTGTACACAATAAAATACAACAGCAATTATTAATTACAGAGTTCCTTGAAGGATGAGAAAATTTCAAATTAAACGAACAACATTTTAAATAAAAATGAAATACTAAAAATGGCAGCAATAAAAATAAATTTAAATGTACTTACTCCGCAATCTTTCAAGGAACTGAGTGCCTCTGGGTAACACGGTCGCATATATATAAAATTTAGAATTGCGTGCCAAAGCAGTGCATGAATCGCAAAGAAAATTTCTTGAATATAACTACAAAATATACAATACTGATGAAGACAAGATGTACAGTTGAATGAAATTAATATACACAACTGAACAATTACATTAAACTTAACAAACAATTCTATTAACAAAATCTTTTCAAAATAAAATATTAAATTGTGGAAACTCTATCATTGCATTGATAAAAATGAATTGGTATGAATAAAAATACAAATTTGAATTTTCGAAAACCGGGGTGCCAGACCACAGCAATATGTAGTATCAGTGGCGGCTCGTAGTCGGAGACGTAGGGTGTTCACAAAATCAAGAACATGCAATTTTTTAATCATAACCCAATCATTTTTTTCGTATATGCCCTTCTTAAATTTTCTTGTAAAGTCTCTAAATTTGCCGTTTGTAGTTTGCGTCAAATTAAGTTCTGGTTTTGGTCTGCCCATGCTTTTAACTTATTAATTTAACTAATTTTTTGTTCATAACTAAACGAATTAAAATTGTCTTTCAAATATTGCACAGTAAAACTGTTCGCATCCATAGTTCTTATTTATATATTGTTTACTGTTTACTTACAATACTACTTTGTTTGTTTTGTGTACATTTCATTATCTTTTTTACGTACTGTACACAGTAAAAAATAATTGTAATATTACAGTAAAATTACTGCATTATTTTACAGCATTTTTACTGTAACGGCGTTTTTACACTAAGCTTGCTGCATTTATTTGGTACGACATGTAAATTTACAAATATCAATGGAATCGGATAAGTTTGTAACGTACATTTACTTCGCAATGCTAATATTACTGTTAAAACTGTAATTTCACAGTAAGAGTACTGTTTAAAGTATCAGGAGAGTGGACCATTCGTGTCTGACCGTGATCCCGAACTCAAACTCGTGTTTAGGCGACTCCCTACCCCGCTAGACTGCATTTGGCGTCAACTATTTGCATATGTGTTGAGGTTTTTATTTACAAAAATATGTATAAGTGTGGGCATATGCCAATTTGAATTTGCTTTTGTGCATTCATATGAGCAACATATGAAATTTCATACAAATTTATCCAGTGTAATGTACACCTGCGTACGACCAAAATGTTTAGTACAATTGAAGCTATAGACGTTATCGGGAACACGTGTATCGTCAACATAAATGGCACCCGTAACAGAATTCTACTGTTCATTTCAAAATTGTTTATTTATAGGTGGCTCAAAATCATTGTTCTTGTTTCATATGTACAACCATATACAGTTAGATGGACCAACGAATTACAAAGTTACATAGCTATACAGTAATTCTGCAGTAAGATAACTGAAATGTTAATCGGTAACATTACAAAAATTGCTGTATTTTTACATCCAAATGCTGTAAGTATGAAATTGTAAATTTGCAGCGTCACTGTAAATTTACATGCCCACTTGCAAATTTACAGTAATATTCCAGGCGTAAAAAATACCAGGAATGTTACTGTAATTTTTTTTTACTGTGTATATTTCATTTCATTACGTTTTTTAAGTACTATATATATTCTTTTTTGCTTGTCGGCTGCACCAAAGCGCATTAGTGGCGGCTTTGCTTTGTCGGCTTTTTGCAGAGGGATTTACCGATGCGGCGTAGTTTCTAACTGCGGCTGCGCTGTTGCCAATTTATTTTTGTTTTTCTAAAAAAATCAATTATTATTTGTATCTTTGAGGGAAATGTACGTTTAAGTTTGTGATTTTATGTGCGCGGGTTTAATAAACGTATTGTTGTAGATGAAGTACCTCAAACGAAAATTGAAATCAGTGTTTTAAATAAAATAGATAGTTTTTTTTTAACAAATATATTGTCTAATTTCCTTTTTTTTACAAAGTTAAATTTAAGATATTTATAAATTAACACTAAGTATTTAAATTGTTACAACCATGATTTATTGTGTTAATTATATCAACTTTTATCATCTACAATTCTTTGAAAATCTTCTTATATCTAAAACTAAAATATAAAATTAAATTTAATACAGACCTGTATTAATTACTCATCTAAACTGCACGAGTGTGATTAAACATTGAGCACTGGCTTAATATCAGCAACAAATTCATAGATTAATATATTAAAATTTTTAAATTCCAAAAGAAAATAACACATGTGAGCCACCCCGATATCTATATCACACTAGCTCTCTCGCTCGCACGTACGAAGCAGAGAGTCACAAAACAAACAAAAAACCTGGAAACAAATAATTCCAATACGGAAAAATATAGCAATAGTGAATAAATAATTATGTTATATATAGTCACGAAAAATCTGTTAAAACTTAAAGTATAAAGAAATACACCGTTATCCTAAAATACACTTAATTTATATACACAACAATTTATTTTTGTAGGTAGTTTTAGTCTAAAATGGTTTTCATTTAATTTATATTGGAGTGTATATCACCACAATCTTTGCATATCTTTTTTACCTTTACAAATGTAGATGCCAGTTTGCTCGTTTAGTTATTTGCAATGTGCATTAGAGGATATTGAAGAACGAGCGATTTACTTTCTGAATACTCATTCAATCGAAGGAGTCAGTCTCTATCAAAAAAAAAAATCCCTAGAAGAATAAAGTTATTAGTAAATTTATTTCAGGTAATTACAGAAGAATACATTTAAAGTATTTGCAAATTATACCATCTGAACGCCCGCGAGTAATCGATGGCTTAAATAAACAACAAAAGGTCTAAAACGTCATAGGAGAACATAAAATAATAACTTGTCGCTATTTTTAATGTCTTGTATAAATTAATGATCATGTATTTTTATGACTTTAGAAAAGGAATGCGAAAATATGATAGAGATATGTATTGCTGTGGACTGGCGCCCCGGTTTTCGCAAGTTCAGATGTTTTCATGTTTATTCCGATCAGGCTTTGTCAATGTTTCGAGCAAATTTTCACAGATGTATATTTTATTTTTAAAAGATTTTGTTAATGAATTGATTGTTTGATTTAGTTATTTATGTGTTCAGTTGTTTTAAATTAAATTCATTTATTAAATTGTCTAGCGCTGGCTAGTTTGATTTATTGTTTATTCTTTTGGATGTTGGTGTATAGATTTTGGGCGTTGCGTTGCACGCAGCTGTTGTTGTTACAAAAACGTCTAGTGAATTGTATGAACTAGTTCCTCGGTAGACGCAAGCGTGAGTAGCTGTAATTTTATATTGTTTGCTGCCATTTTGTTAATACTTTTGATTTGCTTCGCTTAAATTGAATTTTAATTTGTCCATCAAGGAACTCGCGTAATAATAATTGTTATTATATTGTTGTGTACACATTTTAAATATGAGATCATTTATTATTTTTGTCGGGAAGATATTTTAGTTTAAAGAGTTAATTTTTTCGTTTTTTAATTTTGCTGAATCGTATTTATTTATTAATCACCTCGGGTTGGGTGAATAGAAGCATTGTGCTTGTATTTAAATTTTTCTTTTGTAAATTTACTTGAATTCACCACGATTAATTTAGTTTGTTTTAATTTTGAAAATACGTGGATTGATTTGATATAAAAAGGATTAACTTCTTGAACAAATTTGTTTTTTGCTTGATATAGGATTTAGCATTTCCTATTGTAATTTAAAATCTCGAGCAGTTTTTGATTTCGACCAAAACCTTTTGTTCACGGTTTTTGTTCTGCAAAAATTTTGTAATTAATTTTTTTTTTCTTTTTTTTAATATAATAAATTCTTGATTGTGAATTAACGTCTTTCAAAATTCTGTTCTTTTATTTTTAATTAAACCTTTTCAATTTTTGGGGTATTTAAGAAAGTCAGATTTCTTTCACCCACAATTTACTTGTCGTGGTTAAATTCAAGTTGTAATTTGCGAGGGTATCTCTGAGATTAATTGTTCTTTTGCGCCTTTTTAATATTGCTTTTGCATTTTTCAAATTCAGACTGTACACAGCAGTATGTAACACTAAATAAAGTAAGTTTAATCTGTTTTTTTGGTTCTTTTTCAACTATAATTATTCACAGCATTTATGACAGCCTCATCTTTTATAAATTATAAGAAATCTCCATTTATTTTGTCAGTAGCTGTTCCTGGAACTGTTTGGCTGTTTCGAGAACTGCGATAGACATCCGGAAAAACCGGAAGTAAAGTCAATTTAGACCCCCTATATAAACCATATGGGATTTTGGTCCAGAACTGTCATAGCTATTCTACTTTTGTCGGCTAAAAATGCCGTAATTCTTCAAGCCTTCTTCAAACCAAGAGATTGCTCTAAAATGTTAAAAATTAATTAATCAAACATTTTAGAGCATTTTAGAGCGATAGATCGATTGATTTGGGCTTTGCATGCAAAACTGCACCAAAGGAAGAGAAACTGATGTTTTAAAATTTAAGAAAGATTGGACTTTTTTCTAATAGAACTTTAAGGCGCGTCTGAAGACAAGAGCGAAAATCTTTCTTAAATTTTAAAACATCAGTTTCTCTTCCTTTAGTGCAGTTTTGCATGCAAAGCCCAAATCAATCGATTTGATTGGTTTCAAATTGCTCAAATTTACAGATTTCAGAACCTGAAACCTTACTTTCAACTACATTATTTTTTAGTAAGTCTATTATATCCTCAAACAAAAAAGGACTTAATGGATCATTACTTTGGTAATTGGTCAAAAAAAGAATCATGTCAGAAGCTGCATTTACAAAAAAAAACAAAAATCATTCACAAGATAATTGCAAATCCAGATATATTGAAGATATTCCTTGATATTCCCAGGTCATCCTGGTAGATGCACAAACGCGTACATATCTTATCTTATAGTGTTTTCGTCTTTAGCAATAGATGATAACCTGAAATATATTTTTTCTTTTCTAAATTACCATTCGGTTGCTTTCTATTTAATTCTTACCCTTTCCAACGCCTCTGCCCTTACTCTCAGTTGCTAAAAATACACCACCACATCGGAAAAAAAGAGTAAAATCAGAGAAGAAATGTATAAGCATCTCGATAGACGTGGAGAGTTTAAGGTTTTAAGAAACAATAATATTATGTTTCGTATAATATGCATTCCATTATCCGGCACATTACCAGGCCATTGTATTATAAAGAAATATCCTATTTTATCAAGGGAGGCGAGTCGATCCGCGCGCGTATAGCTCCCTCTCTCTCGCACTCGTACGGGCCACTTTTATACCCGCAAATCGCGGATTTTCCGCGCGAGAAGAAGGACCTACGCAGAGCCGGCTCGGGTGTGGGTCTGGGGGGCGGTAGGAAAGGGGCGACGAGACAACGGGAGCTTTCGAACTCCTAATTACAATTTCAAATTCGCGGCAACTCATCTATCTATCTCTCCTTCGTTTCGGGCCGCTTCCTCGCAAATTGGCCGACGCGACGACGGCTTCCCACGCCGCGCCAACCGCGAATAATTTCCACGGGAAAACGGGGATCCGTTCCGTTCTTTCCGCTTTAATGTTCCGTAGTGAGGCGCTATAATAAGGGGTGGAAGTATGTCTAGAATACGTCATTTTGATCGACCAAATGGCAGTCAAGAACAGGACGTGTCCAAATTTTTGATTTTCAATCGTCACTGTAATTCAAAGCATGTCGAAGCATCAACGTGATGATTATTCTATTTGCTAGAGAAACATTTTGTTTTTAGAGATAGAGAAACAAAAGAAGTTGGTCATTGTAGAATGTTTTGTGAACACCTCGAATGAACTGAGCATGATTTTCTTTATAACTCTCGTAATCGTGATTTTACAGAAAAGTCGTTTTATACTTTGTTAATAATAATAATAATAATTCGGCGTTTATTTGGAATAAAACAATTAAAAATAAGGTCATTAAAATCAAACATGTCACATGTTACATTTGTCAAAAATATATATAAAAAAAAGAAAAAACATACAAAGCCAGGTAAAAAATGCCTATGGCTAGTCAATTTTTCACAAATATAAAAGTACATACAGATGTAAAAACAAATGTTATACAGTGACCGGCATAAATATTGCAACATATGGGAAATTTTTTTATTATTAAAATATACTAAAACTTTTTCGGGGGAATAGGTTGTGCATGTCTAGAAACGCCAAAATTTATTTTGACACATGTCACGTGACCACTAGTATTACTAGTTACTATAGTTACTATATTAAAAAAATATCACGTGAATCTGCAAAAAGTGAGGTTAGATGACATGATACCCAAAAAGGTTATTTGAAAAAGTTGCCTAGAATTCAATTCTGGGGCCACATGCAATTTTTTGTAAACATATTTAAAAGAAAATAAAAATCATAATTTTTCCAAATATTGTTTCATTGAATTACATATTACCATTTTTTTCGCTTTTAACAACTCAACTGCAGTACTATTTCCAAATATGGTTGATACTCAAACAGTTTTGTCAATTTTTGCATCATTAACATAGCGAAAACTGAAAAGTACGATTTCAGTGTGACAATTGTTGTTGCAAGGGACTGTATCTAGTAGCAATAAATAAAATTTTACAAACATTTTCTCTCTAAACCACTTAGCAAACATTACTTTTATTCAAAATTATCATATTTTTTTTTATTTTCTGCGTTAAAGTGAAATCGGTAGTCCTAATAACACTAAACATCTAAGCCCTCACAATGTTATTGCACGCACCGAAGGTATTTATGTAGGTTTCGAAATTACAAAACTCAGTAGAAATAAATAACTAGTATTTTTAGCTTGAGGTTATTAAGTCTTTTGCGCCCTTTTAAATTTTTATCCACTGAGCTAGTTGATTTAATTTTTTTTTAATTTCACTTTTCATATATCAGTTCACAGCAGTACTTTTCAGTTTTCGCTATGTTAATTATGCAAAAATTGACAAAATTGTTTGAGCATCAATCAAATTTGGAGATAGTACTGCAGTTGAGCTGCTAAGAGCGAAAAAAATGGAAATACGTAATTCAATGAAACAATATTTGGAAAAATTGTTATTTTTTTTTTTAAAAATACGTTTACAAAAATTTGCATGTGGCCTCAAAATTGAATTCTAAGCAAATTTTTCAAATAACTTCTTTGGATATCAGATATTGTAACCTCACTTTTTGCAGATTCACGGCATATTTTTTAAATTTACCGCCATATTAGTGGTCATGTGACGTGTGTCAAAATAAATTTTGGGGTTTCTAGACATGCACAACCTATCTCCCAAAAAAAGTTTTAGTATATTTTAACAATAAATTTTTTTTCCATATGTTGCAATATTTATGCCGGTCACTGTATATATAAGACACACAAAAACAAACTGGATGTAGATGTCTGAGGCTCTACTTATATATTCGTTCATGCTGTAACATTCCATCTCCAAAAGTTTACGTCTCACTCTGTGTTGAAATTTATTAAGGGGTAGCGATGTTAGATCCAACGGCAATGTATTATATATCTTTGACCCCCAATAGTCGACGGAATGCTGTGTCTGCGTCAGTCTATGGTAGGGTGTTAGTAGATTGTTTCTGTTTCGGGTTTGATAGTCGTGATTTTCTCCGTTAAATGCGAAGTCTTTTTTATGAAAGTGCACGTATATTACTAAATGCAGTTTTAAAATTGAAGGTAGCGTAAATATCGACTCTCTTCTAAAGTAGGACCCGCAAGACTCGTTATACTTAAGTCCACATATACCTCTAATTGCTTTTTTTTGCAGCACGAAGATTCTCTCTGCAGAACTGGATAAACGCAAAAAATAATACCATAGCTGATCAAGGAGTGGAAGGAAGCAAAATAAGCTGATCTGACCGCTTCGTTGGTAGATACCTGCCTCAGTCTTTTTATCGCAAACAATGTAGATGTTAATCTAGGTGCGAGGGATTTGATATGCTCTGTTCAACTCAGTCTGCTGTCAATCACTAAGCCCAGGAATTTAACGCTGCATTGCTGCTCTGCTTTTTTGGTAGTAAAGCGCAGTGTCTGGGTTTTACTCGTATTAATCTTTAAGTTATTTGCAGCAAACCAATTTTCTGCCTCCTGGACGACCGTTTTGGAGTGTCTTTGAAGGTCGTCACGATGTTTACTTTGATCAAAACACAAGTGTCGTCAGCATATAAACAGAGTTCGGCATTTCGAATGTTACCAGGTAAGTCGTTGATGTATATGATAAAAAGTAGGGGCCCTAATATAGACCCCTGTGGAACTCCATACTTGACCTGTTTTGGTTTTGACTGGGTGTTTTGCCATTCTGTTATCTATATCCTGCTTGACAAGTAAGAACTTAACAACTGCAACGTGTTCCCCCTGATGCCATAGTGTTCCAGTTTATTTGCGAGCACCACTGGATTGACCGTGTCGAATGCCTTACTTAAATAGCCAATGATTAGGGAAACTCAAAAATGTAAAAATATATTGGGTGTCCCATTTAAAAAAATACATGCTACAGTCGTATCTTAGCAACCAAGCGCTCTTTTGCTTTTTACGTCATAGCACGAAATGCAGATGGAAAAGTACACGAACTTTCTCCATTTAACCGACTCTGTATCTCTAAAAATAAAAAAAGTTAGCTATTGTAGGATGTTCCCGTGAACACACTGTATATATTGCGGTGTTTCATAAGAGAAAAGCTAGTAACCATATTATATGTAATTATTATTTTATGTACGCACCTGTTTGTAAGTCCAATATGATTTGGGTTAATTCGCATTAGTAGTCATGGAAATTGAATATAATTTATCATCTTGTACGATAGCCTGGTATCCTAGGTTTCTATTTTATTTGAATGGGGTAGTGACTCAATGTAATTCGTTGAAAAGAAATGAATGAAAATCCTTGGTTTCGGGAGGTTGTTGATAAAAAAAATCTTCGAAAAAACTGTTTTATTTTTCATCAAGTGTAATGAATTAAACCATATTTTTGTGGTATATCTGGTATTGAAGGGGATCTTCTATGTAAATTCATGTAATTACCTTCGATCTGAAAATATACAGAAGAAATGTCAAGATTGATATTATAAGAAATTTGCTGTTTACTGTACCTGGGTTCATGTTCTACATGGAATCATACATGTGTTTGCTGTTTCGAATGTGATCATATACCTTGAATGCTACGAAGGAGGCCTGTTTCACTGGATTTTTATGACACCGGTGTTGTCCTCACGTTCTGAACTTCTCACTACGAACATCTGAGTTTGATTTAGATTGTCACTACAAGGGAATTCCATTTGGAGGTACTCTGGCGTCTGTGTAAACCGATAAACGAGGTATCTGGTCAAAGTACTGGTTAAATTTTTGTATAAATGAATGTATAACTTTGATAATATTTTGATGTTACTGTTACTTCTTGTGAGATTGAAATTTTGAGTTTGCATAAGTTGATAGACGTGGTTGGTGGTTTTCTTTTCTCTTATGATAGCGCGGGATATTTAAAAGTTGTTTTGAGAATTAGAGACTCCAAATATGTACTGGATAATTGATAATATTTGTTTTGAACATTCCAAATAAGTATACTCACCTTGGGTAAGAGTTCTCATACTCCTTATATGTTTTGATATAAACTTGATAATAAATTATACATGTCATTAATAGTTACACTGTGGACACAAATGGATCTACACACTAAATTCATTATACGTTCGACAGGCGATAAAAAAAAAAGGTTATGGCTACCAGTAATAATTTGACAGAGTGCAAAATAGATTAATTAAATTGCTCTACGAGTAGCTAAGTAACGTGAGTAAGCCAGAGTTACAATCTAATTCAGTCAAAAGTCGGGTAGTTTGATTAAACAGTTTTATTTACACAGGGAAAATTATATATACAAGAGTGCCTTTACAACTACTAGGGCTAACTTTATTTTTTATTTATATGTACCATACAGACAAAAAAAACATATAACTAAGTAACTTGGGCAGATAGATGGGGCTGGTAAGGGCTGGCGCAACTTTATGCACACTAGAGTTGATTAGAAATTTATACAGCTACGGTAAAAGATACTAATTTTATGCATCGTTCTGCTACATTTCAGTGAGAACATAATATACCTATCATGACAATATACCAAACAAATGCTGATTTAATTTTATATTTTAATTTACCGGCGCCCAAAAGTTGCCAAAATTATGCACTTCGGATTATTTTAGGATGATTGCTTTATGAACAAAAAGCGTAATTAAGTGTTTACGTAATTAATTTTGTATACACTGAACATACGACATCAATTTCGAATCTACGAAGTCACTAAACACGTGTAGGAAGCGGATCTCTCTCGATGGAATCGTGGAAACATCTTCCACGTTACTAAAATTTCCCGAATTGTTATTCTCTATTTTTAACCGTAATTACCGAAGACTATTCTCCCGTATCAACGTGCGCGCGTCAACGTTTACTTACGGCATCAGAAGGCGGCCGCTGTGGCGGCGGTGTCTTCTCGGCGAACATCATCAGTCATAAAAATAACCGCCGAGCGGGTAAATAGGAGTTTTCTTTGAAGGCACTTCGATATTACGTCTATTAACGAAATAAGTTTATATACAATGACTATACCGCCGGCATAAGGGGGCATCATCTGAGCTGAACTGCGGTGATTCATCTCTAGCTCTCGTTTCCCGAGACTAAATACATAAGCAAATAATTTTCATCTGTGGATCGCGGGTAATTTAGTGGCTTGCTACGCACAAGTAGCCAACGCTTGTTAATTTGTGATATTTGGCAAAAGAAAGGCCGTTTTGTCATATATATAATCATTATGGAATAATTAGATTCTACCTAATATATGGAAATATAATCAGATTCCAAAAAAAAAAACAAAAAACCAATCCAGACACAATCTCAATCAATTCTATTCTGGTGAGAAGACTCACTGTTATGATTTATGTAATACTAGCTGCGAGCTAATGATAATTCCGTGAATCAGTGTGCATTTCGAGCGATTAACTTACTAACCTGACATGCACCAACAACCAAAGACCGCTATGTAAATATTATGAAGTTTACAATGGCTGATAGGTGTGTATGCTGTACATATTTGGCTATTGGGTACTTGGTAAACGAATCATGACCAAGATGATTGGTTGGAGAGGTATTTTAATGACAATTGCTTTTAAGATTAACTCACCGTACGTCGCGTCGTTCAAAATAGGATTTGATTACTGTTTTGAAATTTTAAAGTTATTGCATAATTATTGTTAAGTATTACTGCGTACAAAAGCAAACGTGTAGTTCAAAGGTTTTCCTAATAGACACGGTAATTAGCTGGATTATTTGATTCGTTGTAACATTCCTCGCATGACAATTTTTGTGAACTGTTAACTTTTACTCAGAGATATTCTCTGTTGCTGCGGAACTTCAATTTAGGTGGTGCAACTTGACTTTGAAATTCAGCCCAAACTTCGTTTGTCCAAAATTACTTTTAAATTCTGACAGATTGAAGAAAAACAACAACAGCGGTCCTGTACCGTTTATTTAGTTCTTTCGGTTGGTATAGCTGGTTATATACAGGGTGTTACTACAAGGACGCAATAATTAATGTATGTTGTGCTTTTTTGATCAAATTTGAGAAATTGATTATAATCGCTCTACTTATCAGCGAATATTGTTTACAAAGATGATTTTGATAATTATACAGGAGACTAGTCTAAAAAATTATGAATTTTGGCATATTCTTTTTTGTTCTAATGAGCTACTTTATACAGGGTTTTCCAGAGACCAGGCTAGCTAGAAGTTTTCCGAAGTTCTTCAGTTTTAAAAATTTCCGGTTTATAATAATCGAAGAAAGCTACTTTTTTTCTAAAATATTTTCATTTTGTTTAAACATCCAGCTAGCATGTGCCTTGTTATTGTAAACTGGAACACCCTATATCTCATAAGATTGAATTCAGTATAAAATGATATCTTCAACGGTTTATAAGGAATCATTTTTTTGTGTAAATTTTGACATTTACCATATACCAAAGCAGGATGACATTTTAAAAAACTACATAAGCTACCTTCTTACACCATACATACATATTTTACTAATTATCTTAAAAAGTATCCCTTTTAGATGGGTAATGAATATGGTTTTTCTTTGTATTTTTATAAGGGCAGTTTGATGAGAAAGAGAAAAGCAGGTAGTTGTATTTAAAAAAAAAAAATTGACACTTTTTCAATTCGAAAGTTTAACTGTAATTTTCGGACACCTGTATAATATTTTCGAAAAATTCATTCGGTTTCGGTTGCTACCCTATACCGTCAACAATCTACAAATTTCCAATTTTCCAAGTTAAATACCTTTGCAGTTATAGAAGTTCAGATGCACTCGTCCATCTGTCAAAAATGTAAAAAAAAAATGCAAATATTTCAAATATGGTTGAAAATAACAACATAGTTGTTTTAATAAACTTACTTTCGATTTGAACGAGGAATTAAAAAAATGTAATAATATATAGGGTGTTCCATTTAAAATAACAAAGTTGATAGCCACTTCCGGTACAACCGGATGCGTTAGATTATTAAAAATATTTTAGCTCAATAACGCAGGGCGGCTTTAGTATAGGTACTGCGAGATTTTCAGAATTTTCCAATGTATACTCTTTCATATATCGATCGATGCAGTTCGTCATGAGACAATAATGTCAATGTTTTCTTAGAAAACCACGGCGATAAAGTATTATTATTACTATTATTATTAAGAAGTTCCACTCGTATCAAACAGGTATCTAAAAATTAGTGATATATAAAAGAATTTTGAAAGTTACAAAACTTATTTTCTTATCAAATAGAACTGTATATTTTTATATTGTTCGTGTTGGAGTTAAATTCACATATATTGAGAATATAGGTAAAAATCTCTCATAATGACGATAAATGAATAAATTTATCTAGTCTGGATTCTCAGTAATCGCTTTTGTAGCAGGAATACAGGAATAGTTTAGGGCGTCTTGGAGAAGATGGTTTCAAACAAATATTATACTATACAAAAATATGTGTATAGCACACTAAATTACTAACTAATCGAAAATCGAGCACAGCACGTTTCACATGACGGTTAGCTGTCTCTCCCACTTCCAATAATATCTAGTGTCCCGCAGGGCAGTGATCTCGGTCCTTTGCGTTTCATAGTTTATACATCTAATATTATAAAATGTTTGCAATAATGTAAGTATCACCTCTACGCTGATGACACGCAGCTCTACTATTCTTTTAATACTGAGAACGTCAGAGAAGCTGTTTGTAATATCAATGCTGACCTCCAGTCTCTCGTAGGTACTTCATTAAAACATATCAATCCTAAAAAACTTTTGGTTTTGGTTTTTGGTCGTATTAAGATGCGCGGTGCTATTGTAAATGGCATAATTAAAATTAATGATGAGTTGCTATGCTGTGTCTGATAGCGCACGTGATTTAGGTTTATATTTGGACACAAAACTTCGCTTTATTTAGATTCGATTATCAGATCAGCTTATTCTCATTTGAAAGTACTATATTATAGAATTGAAATTGCTTGGATGCTAGTTTGAGAAAAGCTCTGTGTGAGTCACCTGTTTTGTTTAGATGTAATTTTTGTATGAATGTATACTATCATTGTCTAGACCAGTGGTTCTCAAACTTATTTAGACACTGTACCCCTTTTTACCCACAAAACATTTTAGTACCCCTTCTCAGTTACCGTACTAGTAAACTATAATTAAATATTAAACAAATCTAAAGCCTTCTATGTAGCATAGAAGTGTAGTGTTAACCTTTGAAACTGAATTACGCATCATGTTTAAATAAAAACAAAGAGATATTGTTTACAAACATTTTTATTACATTAAAAACAAACACACACAAAATTTAAAGAACAAAAAGCGCTTACTTTCAAAGAGATTAGTGAGAAGGGTGAGCTTGTTTCCCTTTGCACAGTTTATCAAAATTGGGTTTTAACTTGGTTAAATACAATCTTAAATCATCTTCAACATTTAATTTGTTTTAGATTTATTTTTAAGATAGTTAAACTTGAGAAACCCTTTTCACATAAATAAGTGGTGGAAAAACCAACAAGAAATTTAATAGCAGTGCTTACAGTTCTTTGTATTCCTTCCCCAATACCGATCCAGAAATCTAACAATGTAGTACCAGCAGTCAATATTGTTTTTCAACGTGGATCACATGATACTTCAATGAGGTGTTCCTTTTGAAAATAGTCAGTTAGTGTCCATAGCATCCGCATTAAAGGGTCACGTATCCAGTTATACTGTTTCTCCAAAGTGGAAAGTACTCTCTTATGCGGATCTTCAATGCATTCAAATGCTGGCCCATTTGAGTCTTGAGTTCAGTGAAATCAGATATGTTTTTCTCATTATCTTGCAAAAATGTAAGTAATCTTTCAAAGGCTCGCAGTTGTTATTTTCTATTTGTTTTTCCCAGAGAATGATCTTTTTTACCATTGCATCAGTTTTCTTTTCTATATTAAAAATATCAGAAACACTGCCTTGCATGGATAAATTCAGATGTTGAGTTTTTCCAAAAATATCACTTAAATAAGCCAACTTCAAAAGCCAATCAAAAAAAGTAGTACAGAAGACAGATGGGATTTGTGTTCGGTAAAAAAATATGTAATTATTTGTGGAGTTCAAATAACGGGACAAAACATTCCCCGAGAAAGCCATCGTACCTCAGTATGTAGCAATAAGTTCTCATGGAGGCTCCCCATATTCTGGCATAGAATTTTAAAGTAACGAGATTTTAGGGCTAGTTTTATGAAGTTCACAATTTTCACACTCTGATCAAGGACATCTTTAAGTTCATCAGGGAGGTGCTTAGCCACCAAAGCCTCTCGGTGAAGGACACAATGAGTGAACTTACACTCAGTTGAAACCGTTTTAATATGGGCCTACCAGCCCTGTATGTGACCGCTCATAGCCTTAGCACCATCCATACACACTGACACACAGTTTTTCCACTCGAGCTGGTTTTCGGAAAAAAAAGAATCTAACAAATTAAAAATATTCTTCACCTTTTGTCGATGTTTTAAGTGTCTTACAAAATAAAATATCTTCAAATATTTCATCTTGAAAAATGCCACGTACAAAAACGATCAGTTGGGCTAGGCCAGCGACATCCGTGTTTCATCGAGTTGTATACCAAAGCAAGACTAGCTCGAATTGCTCTAACAAGTTGTTCTTTTGTTGTCATACGCCATATCACTAATTCTCCTTGAAACTGTATCATTTGATAATGGAATTGCTGTAATTCTTTTTGCCTCGATCTCTCCAAACATACAAGAAACAATTTCTGCTGGGCAGGGAGATTAGGTTTTCGCCAATAGTATGTTTTACCAGACTTCGCAAATTAAATGACTAACTTTGTAAGAAAGCTTTTAGAGCACTTTCATTTTGTTCTGCCACCAGAAAAGTGTTTATCGTGTTTTTCCTACTTTTCAAATCTTCCAAAGACGTTCAAAGTACCGTAACTCCTTTTTGACTAAGTTCTCATGTTTGCTTTCAAAATGGCGTTTTAAAGAGAAGTTTCATAGAATTGTTTGATAAAATTTCTGAACAAACAACGCATTGTGGATTAGGCTCGTCTGAGCTTCCAGTCCAAGTAAAACCTAATTTTAAGTACAATCGTCATATTTTCTCTTTTTACTTTTATATCATTTGCCAGTTTTTCGGGTTTTTATTTTTTCCTTGAGCTGCTCATTAGTAACAAGACGTTCAGGTCTACTTTCATTTTGTGAAGTTGATGCCCAGAATTTTGATGCAGATCTTCATGAGGCCTTTTCTTTAGGAGCCATTTATCCATTGTTAATTTTTATTGTAAAATTCACTTACGTGGTACCTGACTCAGTTTTCAAACAGATGTCCGTAAGCGTGTTTCAACAGGATTGAGTGTCCGCAGAATAACACAACACACCACAAAAATAACACAATACTGAGAGCGAGCTTGTAATAACAGGCAATGCTACTGCAGTGCATGACACGAGTGATTGGCCGGCCACACAGCCCCACTCTGATGACTAAGCCTTAGTGGCGCGCGCACGTCCAACGGTCATACGTGTCCCGGGTTGTTTTTATTTTATTGTTGGCCGCCGCGTACCCCTAAAAATTTTCGCGTACCCCCGAGGGGGTACCACAGTTTGAGAACCACTGGTCTAGACAGCACCGACAACTTAGAATACAACGTATCCAGAACTCTTGCTTGAGGTTTATGTACGGAATAAGTAAATTTCATCGAATATCACATATACTCTTAGATGATCTGGTTGGTTAAATATGTCGCACAAGAGAGGAACTCTTTCTACTAGTGTTGAGAACGAAGTTTGCTTATCATACAAAGCAAATCGTCCGCTTCATTGATTTTAAAACCTTCATTAACTTCAAATGGATTGTAGATGTAAACGGCATAACATCATTATGTAATCAAGGAACCAGAAACTTCAATTCTTTGTAAAAAGTTCTTAGAGTTTAACAGTTCAGAATCAGGATGAGAATCCTGGGGTCGATTAAACACCTAGCAAGGATTCTAAATTTCGATCTCTGAGAAACACCAATTTAACTTAGAGACAACGCGATGAAAACATGTGTTTTGAAACATAGATATTTTGGCGAATATTTCAGAATGTAATGAAAGAATTTACATCGTTCAGATTATTTTCACATATCCCGGCGCGGGCTTTCATCTAATTATACGGCAAGGAGTAATTTTAGTTTGTAATTTATCCTTTAGGTGCCCGATCAAAGAAGCCAAGACTATTTTTTTATGGAGCGCATACCGGCACGTGAAAACCCATGAGAATATTAAATTAACCATAAACATCACCGGCTAGATAATTTACAATCGGATTACGGCCGCTTTTCCGCCGATATTAATGTTGCACGCCCAGATTCCGCGTCAGATCGGAAATCGTTAGACGTTTCGGAAATTCTAACGACGTTTTCGCACGGAATTATATTAAAGGAGAGGAGAAAGTTATTAAAAAAAAAAAAAAATTATGATTTATCTTTTCCAGTTCTAATTCGTTACGAAAATAAGCGCTAATTTAGAGGAGCATCTTTCTCTCCTATATGTGAATCATTTCTGTGAACTGGGTGCAAGAGATGTGACCGATTTTGTGTAAACAGACGGTGCCCCCGTGTATCTGTTAGTTTCTCAGACGCCTCGCGTCGTCCAGGGACGTTTTATACAATATTATATGCGTTCGGGTATACGGCGAACTTATGGCAGGAGCGAACGCATTTGGATATTGTCCGATCGTTAACCGTTAATCGCTCTCTAGAGTAGGTTGCACGCTGATGCACATTGCCGGCAATTTATAATAAGCCATGGTATAAGATATGTGAAAGAAATTCGCGAAGTAAACACGGTCGGCTTCCCGTTGCAAGTCTTAAAACTGCACTTTTCGCGTAAATACAATAACAAAGCTCATGCTGAAGATATGAAACATGCACTCTGTGCTAAATTTTGTGCAGTTTAAACAAAATTTTTCTTGTAATTTCAATTCAATGTATTTTTCAATTGAAATGTTAATTGAAGAATTTAAATAATTAACATAATTAGAAAAAAAAGTGTTTAAACAAAATTTAGCACTAAGTTTGTGCATAAAATTTATACTGTTTGATTAAACAAATATATTTGTAGTTGGACCGAATTAATTTATAGAAGTAAAAATATATAGTAAAATTCTTTAGACGATGGAAAATTCTGAAAACCCAACGAACATGTATGACTAAATGATAGGTTCAGACAGAGAAACTTAACCTTAATTTAGTATTAGCGCTAATCTTAGTATTAATCTCAGACTTATACATGGCTTTTACAATTCATATAACCTAGGAGTATGTATATATATAGAGAGCCCACGCAATGTTAAAAATTGACAATAATTTTTTGACGAGAGTAGCGCAGCGGTCTCGCCAAGAAGCTTAGGCGCTAGTGTCGCTAGATTTGTTCCTCGTCAAGAGATGTCTCTGAATAAATTATTTATTGTGATAGTTATCGTTGAATATTTTTTATGTAGTAAAATTAGTTTCAGCGTGACAAGCGTTAAACTAAAATGGAAGGCATTGATTTAAGCATATAACGCTATTTTTAAGCGTATACTAACTATTTTAATAACCGTGGATTTTAAGCGAAAAGAAACCAGAATATGCCAGGGGAGTACCGGCTTCAACTGTAATGGAAAATGTATCTATTCCAAGGCGACTTCAGCACAATGAACGTTTGTAAGGTTCTAACAAAAATAAAGTAACTTTTTTTTTGTATTTTAAAATATTCTAAATAAACATCTTTAAGCAACATAAGCATTATGGGACAAATTAGTACCAATTGTATTGCTGCAACCAACAAAGGAATACCTTGCAGATATTGCAACTGAATTTTATGAACGATGCCAAATTGCATTGGTGCAATGGATGGCAAACATGTGTCTATTCAAGCACCAAAACATAGCGGATCTGACTACTTTAATTATAAAAAATCATTTAGTTTAGTGTTATTAGCAGCATGTGATGCAAAATACTGTTTTACTATGGTTGACATTGGTGCAGTCGGTGCAAATCACGACAGCACTGTTTTCAAAGAGTTAAGGAGAGTTGGGATATTCCACAGGCAAAATATTTACCACATAGTAATATCAACATGAATTATTTTATAGTGGCTGACCAAGCATTTCCTCTAAGCAATTCCATTATGAGACAATACCCAGGGAAAAATTAAAATGCTACACAGTTAATATTTAATTATAGACTTTCTAGAGCCAGAAGAACTATTGAAAATACATTTAGAATTTTGGTGCAAAGGTGCCGTATACTCAGAAAACGAATTGTAGCAAACATTGAATCATGTGAAAATATAGTAAAAGTTACTATTGTTTTACATAATTACTTACGGCGTCAATGAATGATTTTGGATACTGCATGGATGCTTTTGAAGATCAAATCAACTCAGTACCTCCAGACGCAAGGATTGAACAACCTTTTCAATCTATTCGCCGTTTGGGTTCGAAACAATCCAAAAAGAATTGATAGACAGAGATATTTTAGCAGAGTATTTTACAAAAGATGGATCCATTGTTAGACAATGGAGTTACAGGTTCTGTTACAGATAATCATTTTATTATGTATTGTCAACAGTAATTATAAATAACTAAATAAAATATTCTTTATTTTTTTTTATTTTATTTTATTTTAGTAGGAAATAAAATCACTTACTAGTATATGCAACATATTATCTTGGACTTGGCTATTAATTTTTGTTTATTTGTTTTGATTTTTTTTTGAGTTCTAAAGCAATAGCTTTTCCAAAAGTATTATCATTACTGCCTTCAAGTATTTTTTCATGTCCTATGTAATTACTAAAGTAGTAAATGCCGATTCAATTATCTCTGATAACTTTTCTGTATAGCATCAACATTTGATCCTTTTATGCGTTTACAAACAGGCTTTCTGTTATCTTGAACTGACAATTGTATCTTTAAATCACTTGTTAATGGTGACTGATCTCCATTTACCGCAGAAAAAGTACTTGATAAAGCAGATTGTGGTTTGCTTACGTCACTAGTGTTGGCTAAAAATGTGTTATCAAATGCATCCTCAAATACTTCTGAAGTCTCCGGTAATATTAAAAATATAAAGGGTATCTATCTATTCGTAATTTTTTTAATGTCAGAGCGGCCTCTAGATTGTTGCAGTCAGAAATTCTCACCCCACATGCCATTTGGTACTTCAGAGGGCATGCCTGTGATTAAAAATTAATGAATATAGATGACACTAAAATTGGATTTTACTGATTTACTTAAAGGATTGTATTTATAAAAATTATTTTTTTTATCCGGGCTATGTGTGCTATTTTATAACATTACAATATATGTATGTATCAAAAAACTGTTTAGAAAAGTTTTTAAAATTATACTTAATATTGGAAACTAATAATTTTGTTTTGAACCGAAAATTTATCAAATAATTATTTTCTTTAGCGTTGCTAAACTAGTACATCGGAATCTTTAATATTCCGATATTCCGGCAGCGAAGTTTGTCGTGACATTCGACGATACTAAACCTGGAAACGATCGCCGCAGTAAAATCTCAACAAGTTTTGTATAACGTCTCCGTTTTTTTATTGGCGTTAAGTTTGACGTGCGTGTTTACCTTACGGAATAAATAGACGTAAATCAAACTTACGTTATGGGCCTGCGGCGAACGCGTACACTGGTGCCGCTCGAGCGTATGTCTGATGCGTGCACCGTGTAATATCAAGTGATACCCGACATTAATAAAAAAAAAAAAGAAAAATTACATAATCGCTAAATAAATAATTTTTCCTAAATCAAACGTCTCAAACTCGTCGAACACGCGCAGCGCGCGAAAAGGTCCCAGCGAAAAAGGGATCGAAAGACCGGAAGAAAATCCAGAGCATCACGTAAATCGTAAAAAAGGAGGTGACGAGTCGCAGACAGAGCGAACGCACGCCGAAGAGGGAGAGGAAGAAAGAGAGATAGGGAGTAGAAAAAAAAAGCGAATCATCCTAACCGGCGATAGTATTTTAATGTCTGTTTAAAATTGGTACACCTAGAATGTTTATAGGATTTTATGATTTGTTTTAGAGAGAGTAAGTGCGTAAAACCTCACACGAAGCCAACGAACCGACCAACAAAACACGAGGCCTTTAACTGCAGCTTCGGGTTCCACTAAATGCATGTATATAAGGATATTCTTTGCGGGTTCGTGCGTGTGTTTGCGAGTTTTTCATTTAGATTTAGGTAGATTTTCAAGCCGTTAGTGATAATAATAATAATAATTTGTTTCCAACAGGTTTACACCCAAGTACAGGAAATATTGAAATTAACGATTGCGAATACAATATATTATAAAATAGTATACCTAGTTCAGAAGTAAATAAAGAGAAATGATTTCAACACAGCGTTCACAATATCAGAATCAAATAATAAAGTTAAACAATTAACATCAGTAAAGTCTCTACAATTTCTATATATGAAACCGTACATTTTGTAAGCCTTAGCAATTATATCTGTAATATGGTCAGTGAAAGTAAGCTTACAATCAAATATTACCCCCAAGTCGCTATATACACTACTTCTTTGAAGTATTACATTGTTAACAGTATAGTTATATTCAATAGTGTTCTGTTTCTTACATTAGTATAGGTCATAACTTTGCATTTATTTATATTAAGTTGTAAGTTACTATGTCTACACTACATGGCAATAGAAGATAAATCGTTTTGAAGTAATTAACAGTTCTCCAGTGACTCAATTTTAGTAAATATTTTCATATCATCAGCAAACAACAGGACCTCGCAACGAAGCGGCTTAACTATGTCATTAATAAATAAAAGGAAAAGCAGTAGTCCAAGGTTCGATCCCTGTGGTACGCCAGACGTTGGGTAAAAAATATTAGATATAGTGTTGCGATATTCAACATATTACTGCCTACCTATAAAATAGGAGCGAAACAAATCAACTAGAGCAGGAGAGAAACCATAATGTTGAAGGTTATGAAGTAGAACAGAGTGATCAATTTGGTCGAAAGTTTTTTGGAAATCTGTATAAATACATCCACCTGCCCTTGTCTGTCTAAAATTTCAGAAGCGTACTGAGTAAAACACGATAAATTAGTTATCGTTGACCGTTTATCAATAAAACCATGTTGGTTGGAGGATAGAAAACATCTCACAGAAGGATAAATATTAGAATAGATAGTGGATTCAAAAATTTTGGGGAAATTACATAGAATAGAAATGGGCCTGTAATTGGTAACATCCATGGGATAGCCCTTCTTCAAAACGGGACAAATACGAGAAGATTTCCATGCTGTAGGAAATTCAGAACATTGCAAAATTAAGTTAAACAGATCACACAAAGGTTTAACAACTACTCCAGCACAATCACGTAAAAGAAAACTAGGGATCCCATCGGTACCACTCAAGAGACAATCCTTACAACTTTTCAACTTAATATAAATTTCGTGATCAGTAATTTTAGAAACATGAATATTTAAGAAGGTATTCTCATCTATAAGGTGAGAATAACCTGAGTTGTTAGGTGGCGTGTAAACACTATTGAAATAATCAGCAAATCCGTTCATTATTTGAGAGGAGGTGTCGAGTTCTAGATGATTATATATCATACGTCCAGGTATGCGAGTATTTCCCTTTCTGCTATGAATGAAAGACCATAATCTATTTGGATCACGATGCTATTTACATGAAGGGATATGGATAAAGAACGTAAGATTTTTACTGGACAAGAAAGTCGAATGTTTGAAAAGGTTTAACTAATATTTGAAAAAATATTTTCTTCCACTTTTACCTCACATTTACTTAATGAAAAAGTTACTTTTCATTAACCCTCTCAGCGCTGAATTTTCAACATTGCAAAAAGGAAAAGAAGTTATCAGTAGTCATTAATTGGAAGGTCTGTAACAATCCTAAAACCAAATTTGGTGAAAATCGTGGCAAATGCCACTAACCAGTGTTAGAGATAAAAATTATTAAAATCGAAAACGATTTTAATAACTCAATTGTGGTTTTGTAAAACTAAATCATGTAACTAAAAAATACATCCCTTGGTATTAAAAATTTTGAAACAATTTTTAAATTTAGATAAAATGCATGAAATATGTTGATCCAGGTAGGTGTGTTGGCAATATAAAATACTGTTTTTCATGCAAAACAATAATTGTTTGATATTAGTAGTATTTTACTTAGGAGTGTAGTAGCACAATGGTTTAAATCATATTTGCGTGGTTGCTCCAATTGGTAAAGATTCAGCATAAAACAGATTGCTGCATAAATAATTTTAAATCTTTTGTTTTACCTGTTGAAAAAAGAGTGCCTCAAGGTAGTGTTTTGGGTCCTGTACTTTTCATAATTTTCATAAATGACATCGTTGACTTTCTGATTAATTATAAAATAATCATGTATGCTGATGATACTAGTGCTATTGTATCAAGTAAAAATATCTTAGAAATGGAAAATCAGTCAAATGCAGCTTTGAAAGATATGACAACATGGTTTACTAACAACAAACTGTATTTAAATGGTAATAAAACAAAATATGTAATTTTCCACACTATTCAAAATACAACATAACTTGATTTCAATATATCTTCACAAAATAATGAAATTAAACGAGTCAATGAAATGAATTTTTTGGGTATGACTATGAACGAGACATTATCTTGGAGTACTCATTGCCAAAAAATTATAAGTAAATTAAATTCTAGCTGTTACCAAATACGCAATCTTAGGACTATAATTGATCTTAAATCTTTATTATCATTTATTATGCTAATATCCACAGCAGACTATCATACGATATTACTGTTTGGGGTGCATCACCAGCCGCGCGAAGTATGTTTTTGGCCCAGAAAACGTATTATTCGTTGCATGGCTGCAATTAACTCTAGGGAATCATGCAAATCTTACTTTAGAAAATGGAACATCATGTCAATGTTTGCCATGCATATATATGAACGTTTAAAATATATCTACAAAAATAAACGGGAATTTCTGTGCAACAATGATGCCCACACGTATGATATTAGGTTTAAACATAATTTTCATATTCCTAAAGTTTCATTAAATTTGATTAAAAACAGTCCTAATGTTTTGGATTTAAAAATATTCAACGCATTGCCTCAAAGATTTAAAGAGATTATGAATTACAATCAATTTAAATACAGTGTTAGAGCATTCCTACTAGAAAGATGTATATATTCTCTTGACGAGTATTTTAATTCATGTACCCTGTAGTTTCTGTTTTTATGGTTATTTTTTGTGTATTGACTTTGCCCACATATTTATATATGCATGGAGCATTATTATTAAAAAAAATGTTTGTGTGTTAAAGTGTTAAATGTACATGTCATATACTAATTTTATGTATTATTTTATTTATTAAATATTTATTGACGAAGTTTACGCTGTTTCGCATTAACAAACGAAATATATTATTATTATTATTATTTACTTAAATAAATCAAAAAAAAATATAAAATATTGTAAAAATAAACAATTATTTCAGTCATTCTAAATTATTTTTTATTTAAAGCAACATTTTTTGATGTATTTTTAAATATATACAGTTACCAATCTAAAATCTAATTACCACAGCCTCGACAGGCTTGCCTTCCGTCTCCCAGATTCGGGGACAATTGCGGCAGTCAAGCGCAGCCTCATTCTTTCTGACAATGCGTGTGCTTTTTTGAATGTATAGCATAAATTATTCCGGGTGTTTGGATGTCTTACAAAGTTAGGCACGCACATTAATGTGGCACCTGAACATTATCCAATGTAAATGTATACTATAATAATACTTTAATAACAGCTCCTAATATAAATGCATAATTAAGGGTGCGGTCCTGTACGTGAGTTTGCCTACCGTGGTGAAAATCTCGAAAATTACTGTCCCACCTTTGCGTATGCAAATTGCTCTTGCTTTTATTACTACTGCCATCTCTGCATACAAATGTATTGTAATGGAAGCTCATATATTAGTTTCGTTATTATAATTTTTATAATTATGTACGTTTTTTTTTGTGGAAATTATTGGTTAATTAAAACATCAAAATTATAATACGAAGCGTTTTGACATTTAATAGTCTTTTTCAATTACTGTAAAAGATTTTTACATTATTTGTAATAATAGATTTTTTTATATACATATAATTAATATTTTACTCACTATAAGTAAATATAGTCATAAAAAGTTTTATGAAAATAACAATTTACATAAATATATCCCATCATTAACATTTTCAAATTGTAATTGGGAAACATATTAAACAAGCAGTAAGACAAACACTTATACAAATTGAAAAGCATTTGAGCAATTGAGATCACGACAGATTAATAAAAACCACTTTTTTAAAATCTCATGTAAGTTACTTGAACGTTATTTTGTTATTACATTATAGTGCAATTGAAAAAGACAAATATTAAATGTCTAAACGTTTTGTAACATAATTTTGAACTTTTAATTAAGCCATGATATTCACAAGAAATACATACAGGGTGAGTTTTTTATCTTGAGACAACGGAATATCTCTAAAACACTGCATCAAATCAAAAAAAAGGTCTTAATAAGATTTGTTATAATGTAGGGGGCTCACTGAATGGTGCCGAACTCTATATATGCATACTAGGTGGCTGCAAGAAATACAAAAATGCATGCTGACAAAAACCTATCCACATACATAAATACATATATTCACAATATACAATGACACTTAAGATAAATATGACAATATACACTATAGTGATGCAATATTTAAGAATACTAAACAACAAAAATAATTAACACATCAATAATAGTATAATCATTAAATCTATGAAAATCACATTTAACCCAAAACTCAGCATGCTGATTGACATATTAAGTGCTTTCCATTTACTGTCTGGCTCACTTCACTTCAGTTTTGTGCGTTAAGCTACGAGATACTTATTACGAATTACATAACCTGACGACAAAATAAGTTTGACGTGAGCAGTTCGTAATTTAACATACAAAATTGAAATGAGGTGACTCAACCGGCGAATAGAAAGCAGCTATGGTCTATTGCTAAAGTATACTAGCGCGCATAAATCGAACCAAGTAATATCGAAACAGCACTAACAAGTAACATAATTTTAAAATCCCATC
The DNA here is from genome assembly GCA_004143645.1 of Protaetia brevitarsis. Taxonomy (NCBI): domain Eukaryota; kingdom Metazoa; phylum Arthropoda; class Insecta; order Coleoptera; family Scarabaeidae; genus Protaetia; species Protaetia brevitarsis. The sequence goes on from RXPK01000630.1 coordinate 147,783, forward strand.
ACCAAATATTTTCTTAAAAAATAATCATCTCTACATAACATCAAACAAGTTAAATACATAAATATTTCTAAATGAAGCCGTTTTGTCATTATGTATTTCTTTTTGCATGAGTATTTCCGTATTCGGTGTTTCTAAACGAAACACCGCATGTATAAACCTTCTTCTCTCTATACATTTACATTTCTGTTTAAATTTTTAGTCTTTGCCTTTGATCGGCAGGCTCTCAGCAAAAAAGATCTCATACCCACAATTTAGGTATAAGATCTTTTTTTTATTTCGTGCAGGAAGATATATTTAGTTTAAAGAGTTAATTTTTCATTTTATTTTAATTTATCACCTCGGTTTGGGTGAATAGAAGCTGTGTGTTTGCTTTTAGTTTTCATTTATGTAATTTACTTGAATTGTCCGCGTCAGTTTGTTTAATTTTGAAACCACGTGGATTTTTGTATAAAAAGGATTATCTTCCTGAACTGTTTTGTCTTTTGCTTTGTTAAAGGAATTTGAATTGTCATTTTGTAAATTAGAGTCTAATGCAGTTTTTGATTTCGACCAGGACCTTTTGTCCACGGTTTGGTTTCTGCAATTTGAATTGAAATGTTTTTTTTTTTTAATAATAAAATTTCTGATTGTTAACGTCATTCAAAATTTCCGTTCTTTTATTTTTGATTAAACCTTTTCAATTTTTTGGAGTCATTAAAGAGAGTCAGATTTCTTTCACCCACAGTTTATTTTTCATGATTAAATTCAAGTTTTAAATTGCGAGGGTAACCTTGAGTTTAATTGTTCTTTTGCGCCCTTTTAATTTTTATCCGTTGAGCTAGCTAACTTAATTTTCATTTTTATTAATTCATTTTGCATTTTCTTTTGTACCTTCAGTACACAGCAATACCTATTTTACTAAGCAAAGGTAGATGAGATATCTTTTGTATAGCATCCTATAGTTTCATTTTAAATTAAATATCGTCTCTAAACAACATCGTCATGGGATATACACACACGCACGCGGGTATACTTTATACAGCTTCTGTATACATCGTTGCAGTTTATTGCCTCCCCACGGCAGAAAAAAAAGACCGCAACGCAGTTCCCAGAAGTGCGCCAAGACGCATACAGACCGCCCTGGCCAATGTCAGCCGTCAGTTACCGCCGGCCGTGGTTATTATTGCCTCGCCACAGTGGGCTTTCGGTTTTGATTGCAACACGGGTCCAGTTATTGGGGTTTTATTGGCTCCCCAAAGCCAGCCCGCACAACGCCATTATAATTATTGGTTTCAGATTTCCAGCGAAAATCATAGATGAAATAACTGAACTCACATGGTAAATTATCATTATGAAGATATCAGTGATGTTTTATTTTTAATGACTAGAGACCGGATTATATGCAAAGAAAAACTGGAATATATGTGCCTCGATTTTTGAGAAAATATGCATAAACTGGGGCATATATGCAAAAAAATTGCGACAATATGCAAAATTTTTACATGAAATAAATAAGAGCAGAAATTTAAACATTAACTTTATTGCACACAATTTTTTCAGAACATATTTCTAAAACAATTTATAATTAAATGTTTTTCAAAATTGTGTAAAAGAAAGTTTTGTCTTCTATCAGAATACATATGTTTCGAAATAGAAAAGCTTCTTTCAACATCCACAGATGTAATTGGTGCATTTTTTAACTTTGCAATACATTCTAAACTAAAATTAAAGTCGAAATCGTTTACTGTTTCACCTTCCGAAATTTTCTTAACTTGCTTCAATTTCAAATACCCCGCATTTTTATTTATCACTTTTTTAAATTTATCGTATATAGAATTACCTATTGTACCCTTAACCTTCTTACATAGCATATCAAATTCGTCTACTATTTCGACTGATTCCCAGAGCGACATCCCTTGCGTTTCTAGTTTACGAATGGAACTTGAAACAAAGCTATAATTTGACTTAATATACAAAAGGTTTTGTAGCAATTCTGTTGATGTTACTATCTTTTTACAGTTTTCTAGAGCAATGCAGTCAGCAGTGATTTCAAGAATTACATTTTTTATTCCTTCAAAATTATCGGCGAAAAAAATTGCAGCCTCTAACCATGTACCCCTTCTCGTAATAATCGGTTCAGGAGGCAACTTAACACCGGGAAATCGCTCCTTATAAAATTGGATTCGTAAAGGTGCTTTTAAAAATACTTTTTTGACATTGCTAATTAAATCATTAATCAAAGGGAATTGATTACTAATGTCTTCGGCTGCACGATTGAACCCATGAGTTAACAAGTGGTATGAATAATGTTGTACACTACTGGCCTTCTATTTTCTTCAAGGCTATTATTTTATGCATCGTAAATCGTAAGTAGCGTACTCGCCATGTCGTTCCATCAAACATTTCCTGCTTGATTGACATATCTTATAACCCATATCGACAATAATATTACATAGTCCCTTTACAAAAATTCGGTTAAAATCAGTTTCAGTTTTCATTAATTTAATGTGGGTACAGTCTTAGTAACAGCATACATAGAAATTATTTTAATTCGAAGTATACACCTAAAATCAACATGAATATAAATGAAAAGTAAAGGATTATAAAATTAAAAAGTAAATTACTTTTCTACGTCACCCAACACTATCCGTGTTATACACGTAACAATTTTAAATTGGCCAATAAATTGCGCAATAAATAGCTAGGTGTAAAACGGTATATGATTCCAAATATGATCCACTCTTTCGTCTAATTTCATTTATAACTTTACAACTCTTCTTGACTGAAAACGATGATTCGTTCACATTTTACATAAGCATTCATATCAGCAGTATTGTATCAATCACATTTTCGATTTGCTTGGCAATCCGAACGTAGACAGGGCACCGCAAGTGGGGTGGCTTCTTTTCCCCCAACTACCTAGCGCCATTTGTTATTATTTTCAAGAGAGAAGCCCCCGTACGATTCCAGTAAGGAGTAAGCGGACAGAGAAGGGGGAATGAGCGAAAGAGACACTCGGTCGATTCCCATGGCCCTCTCGAATCTTACGGACGCGCCGCCGATGTTTCCACGGCAACCTTGCCGAATAGGCGAATATTCGATTGTCTAGCATTAGCGGCGCATGACTACTCCCGTTTGACGCCAGGAGATATTCTTTCCTTTTAGCCTGAGGGATTATAAATTAGAGGTATAAAATAAATCGAAAACATAATTTCGTATTCTCCAATATGAACATTTAAAAAGCTTTAATTCTAGAAATTGTGATTAATAGAGACCCGGATTATATGCAAAGTGCATATATTTTATTTTTTGCATATCTTTAATTATAGTCTACATGTAGACGTATTACACTAATTCAAGTTAATTAGCGCTAATTAGTGATTGCATATATTGTATATTTAGGCATTTCTATGCATCTTTTTACAAAAGTTGCATATATTGCATATTTAAACTTTTTCTTATCCTTTCTATTAGTAAAAATTCCTAGTAATTCCTAATGTAGATCGACAACCGACAATTCTCAGAACAATAAATCTTTTACATTGGTTTCTCTAATACTTTTTTCCAAGAACTTCACGTGTTTAATTTCGCCCAGCAGAAGGGATGTGGTAAATACGTTTTATTATTATTAATTCCCAAATAAACTATTCATTCATTGAATATCTTTGGGCGAAACAGCATGTAATTGTGTTACGTTTTTAAATACTGTGCGTACATACAATGAGTATAGCGAACAAAATTTCTTTATGGATTAAGCCATATCCTGAACTGGTAAAGGATGGCGACAAAATATTTTGTCGAGCCTGCAGTAAACTGGTAAGTTTAATTTTACCAAAAGCTTTACAATGGTTTTTAAATTCTTTAACTTTTGATATAAAATGACAATTGTTGTTGTAGGTGTCTTCTGAGAGAAAATACCTGATTGATCAACACGCTAAAACTCCATCACGTATTGGAAAATGTGAAAAACTAAAAGCGATCCGCATGTGTGCAACAATCTATACGTCAATGTGTAGCATCAACTTCACGAAACTCAGAACAAGAAGAATATAATACGGATCTGTGTAACGCATTAATTTCGTCTAACATACCATTAGCAAGATTAACCAATGTTCATTTGAAATCATTTCCGCAAAAATATTGCAAACATAATATACCTTACGAAAAAATTATATCATCATCTCAAACTCATGTCTTCCTCAGGTATTATTTCTTTGTATTTTTTCAATATAATGAGTCTCTGTGCGTGCTTAAAATGTGGCCATTGTTTCATTAAGCGCTTAAGCTTTCGTAAAGTATTGCCTCATTGTCAGATATATTTATATGTATTATTCGCTCACAAAGAAATCTTAGGGAGACATGAATCTTGTATTTGAGTGTACCTAGATGAAAGTTATGTTTCTAAAAATTACTGACTGTGATGAAGTGCTCATAAAGCTAAGAGGAAGCAGATATATTAAAAAAGAATGGTGGAGAATAAAGATGGATTATGTGTCATGCTGGTGGTGAAATGGAGTTCGTTGATGGAGCTTTGCTTTTATTTAAATCGAAAATAAAGAGTGGAGATTACCATGATGAGATGAAATGGATTGGTGGGATTCTGATGAGGAATTAAAATTTATGACTGTAATTTGTACCTACCAGCATTTTATAATATAATCTAACATACATATTTCATTTGAAAATACAGCAGATTTCATATACATATGGATACATTTATTACGTAATAGTAATATGTAAATCAATAAGAGACGATTGGAGTTTTTTTTGCAGCTGAATAATTGCGGTATACTCGGTTCATTCTCGAAAATATTCGCTAGCTCAGGGTATTTACAAAATATTTCTTTTATCCTTAATAAGGATAATCCTTAGTTAGGTCCTCTGCCCATTAATATTTTACGTTCAATTAAGATAACACCTGTTGTAATTATTTCTTGTTCATTTGTTTCTTCTAAATAAATAAATAAGATCAAATACAGGATGACATAGAAAAAACTACAATGCATAGCACCACGAGATAGAGGAACGAAAAATAACGAAAAAAGTTCCTATACACTAATGTCCGATTGCTTTTTTTTTTCAAATTACAAACTGTTTTTTATATTGTTCTTGTATTTTAGTATTAACTAGGCAATAAAAAATATTTTAAGATAGGCTGCGATTTCATGAAACAAAACATTTGGTAAATGTCAAACCAATAGTAGCATAGTGTCTTGAAAGTTTTATTTCAAAATACTGGGACATGATCATGTCTTACGGCGAAGCTCGTTCAAATTCTTCCCAAGCTTAACGGATCTATTGAGAGAGATACCCATTAAGGCAAGTTTCTAATGTTAGGACATTTATTGACGTATATAAGCGTTTGGGAGAAGATGGTTGCTTTAAAAAACGAAAATTTGATTCTGGGGTTAACAGAACTCGTCGTACTGCTGCAAATGAAGAAGCTATTTGCAAATAGTAGAAGGCAATCCTAGAATAAGCACCAGAAGGCCTGTGGCATCCCAACTTCAAGGTGGGAGGACACACTTATACTACGGGCACGTTGCTGGACGGGCCATTGCTACAAATGCCCGCGGACAGCATGGCACCCGAAATTATCTTCACTGAAAAGGTGAAAATCTCCATACCGAACAGAGACCAGGCACGTAGTGAGATCACTGCTAACGAAAACTGGTACACGGATGGATCCAAATCCAGTCAGGGGACAGGAGCCGGTATTTGTGGGCCCAGTCCTAATCAAAGGATACTCAAGCCTGGGGAAACATACAACGGTCTTCCAGGCAGAGGTATTCGCCCTTGCAGCCTGTGCAGAAATGATTGCAAAAGGGGGCTACATGAGGAGGAAAATTAATATAATGACTGACAGCCAGGCTGTCATTAAGGCAGTCTCAAACCCTGTAACTAGGTCAAAACTAGTTAGGGACTGCAAACAATCCCTCAATGCACTGGCACGAGACAACACGGTGTCTCTGATTTGGATGCCGGGACATGAGGATATAAAGGGCAACGTAATAGGCGATGAACTAGCCAAGGAGGGCTCTAAGAGACACTTCATGGGTCCAGAGCCCGTATGTGGGATTACTAAGGAATCCGTAAGAAGGGAGATCTGGACCTGGTTAGATAAAGAAAGTACAAAGAAATGGAGGTCGACTGAAGGTCAACTTCATACCAAAACGCTGATAGGGGATGGGGATGGCAGTTTCTCTGATAACCTACTCAACCGCAGTAAGAAAGAAGTTAAAACCATTACTGGGTTAGTAACTGGACACTGCCCTCTGAAAAACCATCTATACAACACAGGCCGTGTAAGCGAACCGTGGTGTAGAAGATGCGAACTACAGGAGGAAACGAGTTTACATGTAATCTGCACATGTGAGGAACTCAAGGTACTCAGGCAGAAATATTTCGGGAGAGATCTATTGGAGCCCTTGAAGGTCCTCAAGTTCCCACTGGGCAAGATACTGGGCTTTATAGAGAACACCAAGCTGTTCGAGTGAAAATAAGAGAATCAATAGGGATGGTACAATGAGCACCAAGCTCAAGTGCCCGGACATCAAGTGCCCACCCTAACTTGAATGAATGAATGAATGAATGAATGAATGAATGAATGAAGCACCAGAAGAATAAGTGCAGCTATACCGAATGTCAATCTTGAATCTGTTAGAGAAGTCCTCAAAGAACAACTTCTTCATCCATTTCATTTCCAAAAAATCCATCACCTTCTGGAACAGGATTTCCTACCGCGTTTTCAATATTGCGAGCAATTGCAAAATAAAGGACAAAACTTCCTGTCATTAATTTTGGTTACGGATGAAACAAACGGATGAAGCAAAGAGACAAAGGTACTTTTCCTAATAGTTAAAAATGCAATTCGTGATTTATTTCTTACATATATGTACTTCCCTCGTGCATCCACATGTATGTATATCTATGTATAATAAATGCTAAATGACTTATTCTCTAACAATCGCCCCTTTTACACTTATACTATACCTACCACCTAATCGCCTCTTCTTTTTTTGTTGCTCGTCGTTCGTGAGTCGCCCGTTTCGGTGGCCCTTTCGCTCGCTCCTTAATTGTGACGATAATAGACGAGCTGTAAATAAAAATCCGAGATTCTCCAAAATATTACAACACTCCGTGCCGGTATTTACACGAGACCGGGGAATCATATGTGTATGCCCGTGTAGCATATGCGAGCTCGGATGCGGCATAAACGGTGGTATCTTCATATATAATATGCTGACGTTTTGTTTAAAAACGCCTTATAAACAACGATACACTCCCCGCACACATGTAATTTACTCGCGGGAATATTTCACGCGGCACAGCCACACAGTTCGGAAAATTATGATATCGTTAGAGCAGCAGACACCGCTTGCGCCGTGGTTGGGCGATATGGCACTTCAGCATGAATCGCACCTCATTCAATATCAAAGATGATAAAATTTTAATTACTAATTACACTACTTTCATATTTATAAAAACTACGTAAGGGTTTGTAGTAATGTTTTACTTCAGTAAGTACAGAGCTTTTCCCCAATTTCTAATCTAATTCTGGGTAATAATCGGTTCAGGAGGCAACTTAACACCGGGATGTCGCTCCTTATAAAATTGAATTCGTAAAGGTGCTTTTAAAAATACTTTTTTGACATTGCTAATTAAATCATTAATCAGAGGGAATTGATTCCTAATGTCTTCGGCTACACGATTGAACCCATGAGGTAAACAAGTGGTATGAATAATCCCCAGTGACCAACTATATTTATTTCATATTTTATAAATATTTAAAAAAATATTAAATCTTTCTTGAATATTAGTTATATTAATATAATATGCATAAAATATATTATAGAAAATATATTAGGAAAACATTTAAAAAATATATATGTTATGTAGCATTAATAATATTTTATTGCAAATGTTTTCTCAATATATTTTTCATAGCTCTGCAAGAATATTTTGCTTTGTATTTCTGTAAATATTTATTTCATATAAAAAAAAGATTGAATTTTTGCTTTTGTACATTTGGTGTGTAGGACAAATAATATAAAATGGGTAAAATATGCATACATATTAAGTAGGTAGGTATGTACCTATTTAAAATGATAGTTTAAAGATTAAATTAGATAATATATATGTAATATGATTTAATTAGTACCTAAGTTGAGCGCTGTAACTTTTCTATTAATATATCTGCGTTTTGTATTATATTATTTGTAATATTTGTAAGTTGCGAACGTCAACACAACACCTCTATTTATTACGGTGCCGGTGTTATATGATTTAGTATTGTTTATGCGTCTATGGATTAGGTACATAGAATGCATACGCGCACGTGCGTATCATCAACGTTCTCATTCGTTTGTTCGTTACATGTTATAGTTTATAATAGTATAGGAATAGGCAGATTAGGGTTAACTGTGTAATTAATTGTTGCGGGGTGTGTTTAGTTTTGTGGTGACACGAGGTAAGCAAAACTTTGAAACATGTCATGCATTTATAAGATAATTGGAATGCTCAATATCGCTATGTACAGAAATCGTTTAATAATATAATTGTACGAATTTTATGCATCATATATGTACTCCATCTACCAGATAAATTGCTAGTTGATTTGCTTAAGAGATTCTCGGTAGATAAGCGTCATAACCTCAAATAGAGCTTAGAATACGTTGTATTGTTTTATTGTTTGTACGTAGAATGTTTTCAAATATTATGAAATAAGCCAAGGCTAGACGTAAAAATGAGTATTTTTCAATTTTATAGGCTTATTCAAATAAAATGATAATAAATACGTTTGTTTTTTATTTAGGACACTTCAATTAAAAAATAGTGATTAATTTGATAAACCTTCAGTATGCCTGAAAAGATGCCAGAATTATTGATTATTAACTTGTATGGTGAGTGTGAAAAAACAAGTTCTTGCCTTTTAGACAACTCTATGTATGTTTCAACTTTTCGTTATCGACGTTATACATTCTAAATAACCAAGAACAATTTTAGTTCATTTTTACAAATTAAATAGATTGCATAAAAAAAATCTCAATTTTCATATAAATAATATTTTAGAAAAAATATTGCGCTAACGTTAATTTTAAAATATGAAATAAATATTTTAATTAAATATTTTATCTATATTTAGAAAAAAAATATGAAAAATATATTCAAAAACCTCTCACGAAAAATATTTATAAAATATATTTTTGAAAATATCTATGTAATATTTTTGGCTGTTAGGGATGTTACTATAAAAAAATTTTAAATTTTGCGCGGCTTTTATTATGTATGTTACAGCGTCGGACAACATTAGCAAAAATTTTTCACGAGGTATACTTCCAGGTAAAAAGAAATTTGATAAACCTTCTTGAACGAATTGGGCAATTGTCACATTATTTGTTTTTTGAAGTTCTTTACAATAAATTAAATATGATTTATCTACAATATCTTTATGAAGAATTATAACTAAGAACTATTAACAAATGGGCAATATAACGGCCACAGTTATCCGTACTTTCATCTACCATGATATAAATAAAATTATTCCCTACCAATTGTTGAATTTCTGCTATTGTTTGCTGGTAACAAGATGTGACATATAATTTTTTTTGTAAGGTATATTATGTTTCCAATATTTTTGCATAAATGATTTCAAATTAACATTGTTTAATCTTCCTAATGGTATGTTAGACGAAATTAATGCGTTACACAGATCCGTATTATATTCTTCTTGTTCTGAGTTTTGTGAAGTTGATGCTACACATTGACGTATAGATTGTTGCACACATGCGGATTGCTTTAGCTTTTCACATTTTCCAATATGTGATGAAGTTTTAGCGTGTTGATCAATCAGGTATTTTCTCTCAGAAGACACCTACAACAACAATTGGCATTTTATATCAAAAGTTAAAGAATTTAAAAGCAATTGTAAAGCTTTTAGTAAAATTAAACTTACCAGTTTACTGCAGGCTCGACAAAATATTTTGTCGCCCTCCTTCACTAGTTCAGGATATGGCTTAATCCCATAAAGAAATTTTGTTCGCTATACTCATTGTATGTACACCAGCGACACTTTCTAATTGTACGACCTACAGCATAAAATAGAGCTTATATGTTTAGCATGGATAGTAGACAGATCTATGCATTCATTGCCGTCTTAGAAATATATAAACACAGATGTGCGGTCCCTGTGTTTTAAATGTAAAGAAGGAGGCAGTAAGTAAACATAGAAAAACATTGATATTATAAAATAGAGGCAAATAAATACATCAAAGGCGCCTACTTATGCTTGCCGACTTACATCGTTTAGCACAATTCCAAGTTTTTCAGTTGCTTACCTTAAATATAATATTGTATACGAACAGATGTTGTTTTCTTTACACATCCCTACAGCTTTACTAAATATGTTTGTTTTTTAATCTAATTGATTCATAATGATTGTTTTCACATCTAGTTTTAATTCGCCGCGGCTCCTTTTTTCGATATTAACATAATGAATAATTAATATTTGTATAAAGTAATCATTAATTGTTAAGTTAAACCTGCATTTTATATTTTTACCTATCACTGACTGCTCTTCGGTTTAGGACTAATTCAAATTTTGTATTTCTTTTGAAAAAATATTATGAGAGTTTTGAGGTAAAATCTTTGCAACTAGGGAATTTATAATCGAAATATTATTTTATCTGTTATTATAATATTAATAAAAACATACCATTACTATAACCTATAAAAAATATTTCTCACGAGTATAGAGCTTTTCGTTCTAATATCCGATATAAAAATCCTGGTTTGGAACGCATCCTCGCCATATCTCTTTCATTATTTAAGGTCAAAGAAAGAAGCCGAAACGAATTAAGAAATTGATATGAAATCGTCAGATATCAATTAGATTAAAAAATATAAGCATTATTATTTGCATACGTGTAAAATGAACCCAGTGATATTGCTATTTATTGTATAATTAACATGCCTTTGGTCTAGTTCCTAGTCGTAGTTCAACTGTAAAATGAAAATACCTTTTCAAACCATTTAATAAGACTACAGTTATTCGAAATACTTCAAACATCAAATAAATTTATTCCTACGCTAAGATAACAAATACATAATAGATGCATTCAACTTCGCACATTAATAAATCCAGCCTAAGCTTTTTTAAAATAACAGACAGAACATCTGTGTTTACACATGTCAAAGGGGCCGGTTAATGCATAGATCTGTCTACTATCCACGCTAAACATATTTTTACTCTATTTTACCCTGTAGGTCGTACAATTAGAAAGTGTCGCTGGTGTACGCACTGTATTTAAAAACGTAACACAATTACATGCTGTTTCGCTCAAAGATATTCAATGAATGAATAGTTTATTTGGGAATTAATAATAATAAAACGTATTTACCACATCCCTTCTGCTAGGCGAAATTAAACACGTGCAGTTCTTGGAAAAAAGTATTAGAGAAACCAATGTAAAAGATTTATCGTTCTGAGAATTGTCGGGTGTCGATCTACATTAGGAATTACTAGGAATTTTTACTAATAGAAAGGATAAGAAAAAGCTTAAATATATATGCAACTTTTGTAAAAATATGCATAGAAATGCCAAATATGCAATATATGCAATCACTAATTAGCGCTAATTAACTTCAATTAGTGTAATACGTCTACATATAGACTATAATTAAAGATATGCAAAAAATATATGCACTTTGTATATAATCCGGTCTCTAGTTATAACTGAGAGAAAGGTTACACAAAGTCACGAGGTTTTGAGCAAATCGTTGGAAAAGTTACGCCCAAAATTTGTGAGCTAGGGTCGCATTCGACCCGAACGTTTATAGATGAGGGTTATGACGGTACTGCAACCAAGACGAAACTTAATCGTTGAATGCGAAACGAAAGTTCTCAGAAACAGAGATGCTAAACGAGTTTCGCTTCAGCCGACGTAGTAGACAAAATTTTAGTCGATGTTAACATTGTTATCATTTACGTCATCTTTTCTTTTGCCCACTTTATTAAAAAAAAAGAAACTATTTGCTAACATTCCAATTTTTATTGTTGCAATTTAGGTGAATGCCTTTTTAAGATCTTTTATGAAATATAACCTACAGCAAAAATATAAACTGCCTAATCTTATAAATTGAAAATTAATGGAAAATCCAGATCATCTTCCTATTATTCCCCCTTCAGCATCTTCTTCAGAACTTCTTCCTACTTATAAGGGAACTCCCGAATATAAGCTGAGAATTTCTACCCGCGAATCGTTAAAGAATAAACGTACAAGAAGCAAGGCGACGGCTGAATCGGACAAGCGTTTGTTATGACAGCGAGTAAACCTCCAGAGATGGAGCACTTAATTAATGGGTTTCTTTGTTTGGAGTGAAAATAGCGGACGTGCATCGCCCGGCCTTCAACGAGGCGTCCGACCGTTTTCCAACGCGGTTGTAACCCTGATCCATCATCATATCAGGGAGGAATTCGCCTCCCCTCAACGTGCAGATCGCCAAGGGCTGCTTTTCCGCCGTAGGCGAATAAATGTGCTTCGGGAAGAGTAAATTAGGTTACTTTTATTGAGGACGACGAAATTGCTGCACCGTGCTTAATTCGATAAATATATTAGCGACTAACTCGATATTTTTAATTCTTACACGTATTGAGGTATAAATTTTAGAAGCCCGAAATTAGTAGATTTAAATAGAATAGAAAACTTGCACAAGAGAAACCAAATAATTCGGCGTACCTAAATACAGTTTTGCAGTAAATAATTTCACCCTTATCAAGAAATTCTAAAAAGAATCGGAAGAGTCTAAAAATTCGAAGAAGAAGATACAAACGCTCATGAGTAGATGAAAACAGTATAACACAAATAAAAGAGAAAATACTATATGAAACGCAAAAGCAACATTCGCTGAGTGACAATTGTAAAACAGAGTATGGAATCAAAGACAGTATTCAAACCGTCTTATTAAAGAGTCTTAAGATTAGTATTTTCAAGCGCTAATAAAGAATTATTTTTTTGTTGTGGGAACTCATAGAAAAACATGGCGGTTAAGATCTAATATGATATATTAAACATACAGGGTGTTTTCAAACATCGTTTACAGATTTTAAGGGCATGTAGTACGATCGAAAATAAGGTTAAAAGTTATAATAAACATATGTCCACAAATCAACCGTTTACGAAATAACAGCGATTTTATCGCAATTGCTGAATAAGTTTGCTTTAGCGGCTTTTATTAAGATGTTATTGCATTTTAACATAAAATAGATTATAACTAAAGAAGATGTTCAAAATGACGTCCTTCCATTTCCACACAGGATCTACATCTGCTTTCAAAGGAAGCGCCCACTCTTTCAAAAAACAAGGGTTTTTCTCGTATTATCTGGCAACAGTGTTCTATTCGTTGGCGCAACTTTGGAAGATCGTTTCCCGGTGTTGCGTACACTAAACTTTTCAAATAACCCCAGATACTAAAGTCCAACGGGTTTAGATCGGGAGACCTTGGCGGCCAAGCAATGGGATCTGCTCGCCCTATCCATCTCCCAGGAAATTCATTGTTAAGATGTTCCCTAACAGCACGCGTAAAGTGCGGTGGAGCTCCAACATGCATAAACCAGAGGTTCAGTCTTAGATTTATAGGTAAATCTTCCAAAAGTTCAGGTAAAGTATTTTCCAAGAACTCCATGTATGCAGAACCTGTTAAGCGTTGTGGCAAAACAATCGTTCCCCTATCATGCCTAACCAGATGTTTAGAGAGAAACGTTGCTGGTGCCTGGCTTCAACGGTAGCATGAGGATTCTCGTCACACCAAACGTGATTGTTGTGGAAATTAAATATTCCATTTTTAGTAAAACCAGCTTCATCAGTGAAAAGGATGTTATCAGCGAAATCTGGCCGATCAGCAGCTGTTCGCAAAAACCACTCACAGAAAGCCCTTCTCGCTTGATAATCCGGAGCAGTAAGGGCTTGTACCGTTGGATATGGTAGGGTATAGGAGTTGCTCATGAAGAGTTCTCCAAACAAGATTGCTGCTTACACCCACTTGAGTCGAAATTCTTCTAACACTAGTTTCGGGATTTTCATCAATAATGTTCAAAATTCGATCTTCTATCTGTGGAGTACATGCTATTCTCTGTCGTCCAGTATCAGAAGACCGCTTCTCAAACGAACCAGTTTCTCTTAGTCGTTGAAACACCGTCTGAAACATCACATGCGAAGGCAGTTGGCGATCAGGAAACGTTTCAGCATAGAAGCGACGTGCTTGTAAAGAATTCCCATTAGCACGACCGTACATGAACACCATATCGCTCATTTCAGCATTGGAATACGCAACCATTGTAATTGCTACAAATTGCACAAAACGTGAAATTAAACTGTCATAAAACAATAGCTGATAAGCACCTGTTTACTGGGTTATGTTATATCCATGTACTAATAGGAATACTCGCTGTTATCTCGTAAACGGTTGATTTGTGAACATATGTTTATTATGTCTTTTAACCTTATTTTCGATCGTACTACATGCCCTTAAAATCTTTAAACGATGTTTCAAAACAACCTGTATAACACAGTAGTCAGACCATGATTACTTATGCACCCGAGTGCTTCAAAAACTCGCGTTTCCTTCAATATGCTGATGAGCTAAAGATGTTAAAGACAGATTACTGTCGGATTTAGTATTATTACACAAACTACTTAATAACAGTATTGACTGCCCTAATTTTGTTTCTTGATTTCCTTTCGTGTTTCTTTTCGTCATACCCCTAACATTGTTTTGTTTCAGTTGCCTTTGTGTCATACCAACTCCTTTCAGAATTCTCCTATCAACAGACTCATGCGCACTTACAACGAGCAACTCGAGAGTTCTGACGCTCTTGACATTTCATAGTTTAAATTCTTTCAAAACTCAAATTATTTGCAATTTATTTGATCAACTGTAGTCAAATCACTCATAACTTTTTTTTTCCATAACTTCCTTCAATATTACTTCTTATATGATGTTAATCACTTGTTGATTGGTTGTATCTGTGTACTCTTTATTTTTATTTTCTATCTGTACCTACGTTACAAATTTTTTGGGTCCGTCCCGTTGTTGTGGAAATATAAAAAATAAATAAATAAATCTCTGGTTTGATAACTGAACTTAGCAAGATACAGAGGCTTGCGTGTTTTGGAATAACAGGGGCTATGAGGACTACTCCTACAGCATCAATGGAATGCTTTCTAGACCTCCGTCCTCTTCATTTGGTGATAATAGGCGAAGCAAAAATAAAGCACCTCAGAATGAGAATGAGATCAAATCACATGATTTCGACATATCTTTTTAACAGAAATTTCGAGATAGAAATCACGGATCCGCTTAGCTAAAATCAATCTAACTACAGAGATAAGTTCGGAGAATTAATCTGGTTAACAGATCAAAAACCAAAAACGTAATTGGAGCTGGAATCTATAGCGGGGTGTGAAATACAATGATCTTCCTTCCACTAGAAAATATGCCACGGCTTTTCAAGCAAACGCATAAGCAATGTTGTATTAGGCAACTCAAATCAATCAGAGGGCTTATGAAAATAAGCGGATTTATATCGCTACAGACAGTCAGTCAGGTAGTACTGATGGAACTAGTGAACCCCAAGATATGGGAATGTATTTGAGAACTGAATAGCCTTATAGCCGCAATAAAGTAGCTTTGCTGTGGGTGTCCAAACATTCAGCAATCGAAGGAAATGAAAAAACCGATAAGCTAGCAAGAAAAGGATCATTTACTTCATATATAAACCTAGAATCTGTTCCAGAAGTGTCTAAAGAAACAGCACGAAAGCAGATAAGAAGTTGGGTTAAGCAAAAACCAAAAAGAACACTGGAATAATACAACCAGACAAACTCATGGTAAGAACTTTATTAAGGGACCATCAAAAAAAGAAAGCCGAAAAACTACTGCAACTCAGTAGGAATCATCACCGCATCGTAGCAGGTCTCCTAACAGGACACTGTACATTGAAAGGACACCTACAGAAAATTGGAATCAACACTGGAGATACCAAGAGACTGTAATGAGATGACAGAGAATGCATACCACATTCTGTGTGAAAGCAAGGCTTTGGACGCAAGAAGACAGGCGATTTTTAGCAATCCAAAAATGAACCTAAAGGATTACTTCGATTAACGAGCCAGGAACCTGTACAGATTAGTGCAGGATACTAGGATCTTGGAATCACTGGTATAATTTACATTATAATTATATATGTTATAATTTGGGTAAAAGAAATGGGAGACGCTGCAGTGTTTCCGAAGACTCCTTATCAAGAAACATAATATAGATACAACTAAAATATGGAGAATAATAAATCAACCAATAAACAAATATCAAAAACAAAATAAAGAACGAAAGAAAATGAAACCATTACAATACGGATCAAAGAAATAGTGAACGAACTCAATAAGTCCTTAACCTAACCTACCCTAGCCACCATTACAAAAAGCCTGAAAAATAACAATTTTGATAATGTGAAGACACTTGCGCTCATAATACGCATACTGATTAACAAAACACTCCAAGGTGCTTACCCAGATTACTTAAAAATAGAATAAAGAAAACCTTAAATAAAGAAACGACGACAGCAGCCCAGAAAATTATACACGCCACCATTATAGACCCATCTCTTTGATATTGACGATAAATAAGATGCTGGATAAAAATAATTCATCATAAATAATTCATTAATCAAAACATTAGAAAAATGGTGTTTCAATAACTTACTAACCATCAATGAATAGAAACTTATAATATGATGTATAGTAATAAGAGAGACAAGCTAGAAATAAATAATCAGAAAATAAGAAGTCATAGATAAAAATTTACAATAAAACACAATGAACTAAATTATGACTAACAAAACAACCAATCAAAATTGTAGGAGACATGATGCCAACAGATATAGACCAGTATATTTTAATTCATTCTGTTTTACTGTAGACGTTTTTGCTTAACATTTTATTTATTTTTGGCAGTTTATCTAATTCATATATAAAAAGCAAATTTCCTTGGAAACACACCAGCACATAGATTTACTTAAATATTAAATGGATGATTCCTGGACATAAGCAAAAAAGTCATTATTTTAGCACAAATAAGATATGTTATATTACAAAAATTGCCCTGTTTAAATAATAATTCTAAGGTGATATAACCAAAAATGATTTATTTTATATTATACGCATGTTTATCATACTTGCTGTCAGATACTTTCATTTTTCCTGAAAAATCACCAAAATGACTTATCTGCTTATGTCCAGGGATCATCCAAATATTATTGTATTAACAATTATAAAATACCAGTACTCTAAAAGGGTTAGAAGTTTTAACAATTCGCGTGACCATAAAGTGACCTTTTCACGTTGTAACTCACCAATTTTTTTTTACACCACCCGATTGTTTACATATCGGAAACTAACCTAGACTTTGTTTATCTCTCCCGATAGACCACACACAGAGTCCAGATATCTCTACGCATCCAAAATTGATTAGAAACACAAAATTGCTATTTTTACCAGTGGTAAACGAACTCAATTTGCACGAATGAAACGCATCCAAAGTAATAACTACATTCATACATCCGCCAGTAGGTGCATTTTGGTAGAATGTGTGTATTTTCAGGTTATGTACGCGTAAAATAACGATGAGTTTGCAAACAGGCACGTAAACACAGAACAATAGTTGAACCATCATCGCTGCATTACCGTTTAACCAAAATAACAAAATTTTCCCGCTATAATTAATCCCAGAATAATAACTGTTTTGATATACCTCTGTGTCGATTTTAGTTGAATATGCGAGGTGTGTGTGTGTGTGTGTTTTGAATTGCGATGTAATTTGTATTACATATTTATTAGATTCGTATACATACGCTAAACAGAACCGCCATTACAGCACGCGCTTGCCAGCCCTATAAATTCCTCCCTTTTCCTCTGCCCCTTCCCATTAACCGATAAGTGAAATTTACCCTACATCATTAAATTGCTTTTCGTTGTCGCTTGGAACCCCCGAAGGCGTGGCGGCGAGTTTTATTGTGTTGACGTTCGGCCTAACTAAAGAGCTGCGCAATATGAGCTGCGTATTAACTCCGACGTACGCGAATGGCGCTCCCTCTAGCGGCGAGCCCATTATATTAGTTTATTTTGCGGTGGCAGCTTGAGGTATGTAGCTACGGGATGACAGAGTAGGTATTTGGCATATACGAGGAAGACAAACACAAGCGCATAAAGTGCATACTATAAAGTGACGTGCAAATATCTATAAAGGTTTTTTAATCTACTACATACACATGTGTCGTATCATGTGGAACTTTTTTTTATATATTACACGCTGGCTTATTTTCGACTTTTACCACAGTTGATCGCTTGCGAAGTTGCCAGATTTTGTATTTCTAATGAATCTGAAGAAGAAATGTATTTGGGGCAAAGAATGTTTGAGATGTTTCTAAAAAAGCAAGGAAAGCTTTGTTTTACCGTCTGCATCTTTATGTGGACTTGTCAGAACAAGATATTTTTAAGGCCAGTTTTGAATTTCTATCTAATGATGCATTTGAAATTTTTATATATTGGTTTGGTCGATTAACTTTTTTGTTTCTTATCGGCACCATATCGAATAAAGAAGGCAATCCTCAGAAAGATCAGATTTCACATGTATATAATTCAGGAGTATGTACTAGACCGGCGGGCTCTGAGGTAGTGCTGCAAATCGAAACTGGTTTTGGATGTGACGATTAATCGGTTAAATCAGTTTTCAAAACTGGCTTTGAAAATCAGTTTTTAAAATCGGTTTTCAAAAGGGGTTTTTCAAATCGGTTTTGAAAACCGGTGTAAAACTTTCCACAAGTACAGTATAGTAGGTACAATGAAGTTTAAAAATCGACTCAAAAATTAAAATTAATAAGTAAACCTGTTTTTCTTAATGCTGTAAATAGAAACAAAAGATAGATAGGTAAAGAAAATTGTGCTCCATACTAAAATATGTTTTCTTTATTTGATAATACATACTGCTGTGTACTGATTGTAATTAAATGAACTTGCAAAATGAAATTAACAAGGGAGAAGAAAATTAAATTAGCTAGCTCAACGGATAAAATCTAAAAGGGCGTAAAAGAACTGTTAACCTCAGAGTTACCCTCGCGAATTAAAACTTGAATCTAACCACGAAAAGTAAATTGTGAGTGAATGAAATCAGACTTTCTTAAATACCCCAAAAATTGAAAAGGTTTAATTAAAAATAAAAGAACAGAATTTTTAACCCAAAAATGCTAAGTAACAATCAAAATTTATTAAAAAAGGGTTAATTACAAAATGGCAGAAAAAAAACCGTGAACTGAGGGTTCTGGCCTAAAAATAAAACTGCACTTGATTCTAAATTACAATAGGAGAATGCTATTTCCTATACAAAGCAAAAAATTTGGTTGTTCAAAAAGATAATCGAATACCTTTCAATCCACGTGATTTCAAATTAAAACAAACTAAATTAAGCGTGGACAAATTCTAGTAAATAACAAAAGAAGAATTCAAATGCAAGCACAAAGCTTCTACTCACCCAAACCGAGGTGATAGATAATTTAAAAAAACAGCAAACTTCAAAAACGGAAAATTAACTCTTTAAACTTATAATGAGAAAATTACAACTGAAAACATATCTTCCTGCACAGAAATAATAAACGATCTTATATCTATAATGTGCACACATCAATATAATAACAATTATTATAAAACGAATTCCTTGATGGACAGAATATTTAAAAGATAATATATGCGAATTAAATTACGATATCAAAATGAAATACAAAATGGCAAACAATGATTCACAAAAATACATGTACTCACGGTAACAGTCGACCAAGGAACTGCCTGACAAAATTCTACAGCGCAGTCGTAACAATACGAACAATGCAAACGCACAAATCACCGACAAAATCTAGTAGAAAACGCATCGAATCAACTACCAAACGCTAAACACAAAAATGAAAGGAATTAATTTTAAAAAACTAAACACTTAATTAAATAAATTATACAATTAACTCTTTACGTAAATTTATACAAACTAAACATTATTGTGGAAATTTCTCGATACAATGATTCAGCAAAACGGAAAAATCATTACAAAATCTAGGTAACTTAAAATACACTAGCGGTAATGTGGGTTGCCACAGCAATACGTATATTCATAATACATAAATATACATAATAACCTAATCAGTTAATGTGTATCTGACAATGTATGTATTCATACTTTATTAGATCGTATAAAAAATCTAAAAAATTGATGGTAAATATTACCTCACTGGTAATGTGAAAAAACATATGAAATATAAGGTAAAATTACACCAAAAGAGGGTAAACATCATTACCACAAATTAGGTGTAATTTGCCTGGTAAACCCGACTTCGATGAAAAATACTTCAATAAATGAAGTAATTTTCCCCACTTGGGGAAATTTGCCCTTAGGAGCAAAGGAAAAATAACATATTTCGGGAATATTACCCCTTATGTTTGGTAAAAAATATGAAAATACAAGGCACTGGAATCTGATTATATATATTATATATATGCATCTGTATTTGATTGGAAACACAAATGTTTTTTTTAAACATTGCATTACATTGTGTCGCTGCTCAAATTAAACCCGTTACGAGAATGCATTCATAGCCGTCGACTATACAACGCGTAAGCGTTTGAGGTACGCAGTTTGAATACAAAGTCGCGCATCTACACAGATGGCTTTCAACGCATAAATGTAAATGGTGTGTTTTCCATTTTGCCTTGCAAATTAAAGATTGAGATAAGTTCATTTATGTTAAATTATGTATTGAGATGATTACCATGTACTTAGCTATGACAGCACACATAAATATGAACATACACTGCGTATAGATATCTAATATGATATAACTGGGAACTTAACCAATAGCATTTGGCGGTATTGTTGCTACACAAGAATATGATACATTTATTTAAAGTTTTCAACGTGCAAGTGACACGCAAGAAACTACCGTATCAAACTTTTCAATTTAAACAACAGAAAGTCTTCGTTTTGAAGGAGTCAATTCTTTTTTTTTCTTTTCATTAAACATTTGGAAATATAAAAACGACTAGTGTCTTGCGTTATTGGAGGCTATATGTTTTCGTGGTTAAGTGATGATACAAAATAAAGTAAGGAAGAGACTATTTTGGTTTTACTCTAGGATTAATAACAAAAGTGAAGTAGGTATTAAGCACTTATACATGCAGATGTGCAAGACCCGCAGGACGGCAAATTTGAGTTCAATAGTTAATTACAACATTATTATGTATATACTAGTATTGCGGGCATCGCCAGATATCAAAAAAAACGGTTAATCGATTTTATTAGTAAATCGGTTTTAAAATTCAGTTTTTAAAACGATTTTCAAAACCAACTTCAAACTAAAAACAATACGTGATTACCTTTCTAAAAAGTGCATGTATATTTAAAATTCGAAAAACCATTCCAGGCGAATAAATCTGCTTTTAAAACGCAGGTTTGATTCTGAAACCGGTTCTCGGTTACAATTTTTAAAAGACAATTAATATAATAATAATAATAATAATAATATAATATAGCGTTTATTTCTTTCAGATTATGACATTGAAACTGACATGAACCAATAACTAAATAAAGCAAAACTAAACATTAGTCAAAAATCAAAAAGAACATCACAAGTGACTTCAAATGACAGCATAAGCTGTCCTTGCCTCTACCAGTACACCTTGAAACATTTGGATAAATATATAAAGAAAGTGAAAACCTAAACTACCTACTAACCAATTCTGCATGGTCCCACACATTCAAAGCAAAAATAAATTAATAAGCAAAAAAAGTGAACTATGCAGTAAACAGCACAAAAAAAAAGAAAAATAAAAAAGCGTGTGCGACCCATTTAATCAACTGGCATCCCAAAATCTCGGTTTCACCCTATAGAGGCTTCGATTCGCAAGGCACTATTTATCTACATACAAATATATTCTTTAATGCTAAATTTATTAAAAATTTTCAGGATAAATTAAAACTTGAAGAAATTGAGGTGAATACACCATTGATAATATGCTTGGAAGAAGGTATTAATAAAAATATATTTTTTCATATGTTTTTTACATTATTTTTCTTTTCTAGGAAATGTGAAGTCGCATTCTTTAATGGTGAAAAGACAGTTATTAAGACCCAACAGATTCATTTCGTTCTGCATTACAACAAATGATGGCGGCATATTTTAAATTTTCATTTGCAGTACGGCAAAAGAGGTTTCTAAACACATTAGAAAGTTCTGCGAGGTTATTTTTTTAAAAAATACCCTGAACAGGCAACAAAAAAATAAAAAGCTCCAAAATCCAAACTCAAGTTGATAAGATTTTTTAATGTATTTTGTTAGTCAAAATTTATTTTATGGTTTCATTCAAACTAGATCTTGTGTATTATGACTACAAACAATTCTTAGTACTATTGGCTTTTGTTATCGACCTTTCTCCCAAATGTTTACTCTTTAAAATATTGCTTATTGAATTTAAAAATTATTGAAATTATTGTAAACTCTCTGTAAACCAACTAAATAATATATCTTTCAGAAAATTACTTAAAATTAAATCTAAAATAGTTATAAAGGTATATTTTGAATATTTAAGTGGAGAATCTGCATTAAATTCTAAATCATCGTTATTAGATAACTGAAACTTAATATTTCTGGATGATACAAACAACCTAATAATCAATTATTTCTAATTTCTTTGTTGTTACCCTAATCTATACATTAAAAAAAAAAATGTGGTAAAATTACCCCAAAAATAGATGGCAACTGGGCTCTACCGCCTATTTTTGGGGTAAAATTTACACCTATAGGGGATTTTCACATACTGGTGGAATATTCATTGAAGGTGTGGTACACAGATAAAAATACGGAGTTTAATCTAACACCGTTTTTAACTCTTTTTCGGTGTTCCCTCGCGACCATTCCGTTCAAGGAGCCTCCATTTCGGAATTAAATGTTTTGCTAGCTAACGGATGGAATACAGAGATAATTTTGCTTTTCATAGGGGAAAAAACATCTTTAACGAGGCAACCTAATCCGTTAAGGACCAATTTGTCTCTCTTATGCAGTTTTACTATTTTGCAATAAATGTAAAAGTTTCCGAAATGGAGAAATTTTAACTCCTACTGCTGTTATATAAATGATAACGGATGTTGTTTCCCCATAATGTATGCAATGCTACTATCGTATCAGATAAAATTATCTCCGTTGCTAATGCAAGTAATCCACTTGGAAATAATTACATCGCAATAAACAAACGTTAACTCCGTTTCGGAATGTATTTCATCACCTTTACACATGATTTATTTCCGTTAAGAAGGTCCTGCCACAGAGAGAGAGAGAGATATCTCTCTAGTGAGAAGGTTTTTAACCTCTATTCTTTTATGTTACCTAGCTCCATAGTAGCTAAGTTTAACATCATATGGAGTTAATCACTGAGGGCTGTCTATGTGGACAGAAGCACCCTGCTCAGTGCTTATTCTATTATTTATCACTTAAAATGCATCAAAAATGTCGTCGAACCTCAAGTTCTTGATTATTTTTTGATATATTCCTAATGATTACTAGGATAGACACACTAAGCAACGTCCTCTTCTGCGGTCACAAGCAGCCGTCATGGAATTGCTTTAATTTATCCATAATATAGTCGCTTCTTCGAGTTTGGTACCGACCGTGGGTTGAAGGCCGAAACAGTTGAAACACCACGGATTCAGCTAAGATAACGTGCTTTTATTCACGAGCCTAACACCTAGAATGTAGTGGGGGCCAATTAAAAATTGGTACATCGTAGATTGAAATTAAATAAGGATGCACAAGTTTCTTACCTGCTTTATCTAATCTGCCTGGTGATGTTTGCTCCCATAACTTTTACCATCTTTTACGTTTTCGTACTTTACTCTGATGTGTATTTTATAATTTCAGGTACAGTGCATTCCGCCTATCCCTTCTCCTTCTCGAAACTATTGCAAAGTGACTACGTCCAGACTTGTTGCACATGCGCTGCAACTACTTCGATTAATAAATGCGCATGCCCTATGCAAACTTGCAATATTTCAAATGTTTAGGGAAACAGTTACGATTTGGAGAACAAATGTTCCCAATCGGAGGTATCCTTTCCCTTTTTGGCGTTGAAGGTATTAGAAATAGAAACATCTGTTAAGCTAAACATAATTATCACCTCCGTGAAGGAGAAAATATAATGAATGTTAGGGATATTTGTTACATTTAGGGCTTAAATACGGTAGTGTAGATGCGGAGAGAAGCGGAGATTATTTCTTCCTTGAAAATCGTGTTAGAAAGCGGAGTAAATTCAATCTCTCCGTTTTGGTTGAGATTTTGTACAAAACCGAGGAAATACTTTCTGTTTTCAGCTATGGCAACTCCTTTTTGGAACAAAATATTTCCAAAACGGAGACTCCCTATTTCACTCCCTCAAATTTTTACCTGTGTAAATCTACCTGAAATTATTCCATTCCATTAGGGAATATTACTTTAGAGGTGTAAATTTACTAGGGAAAATTACCACACTTTCAAGGAATATTCCACAAGCATGTGAAAAAATCTCCTATAGGTGTTACCACATTTTTTTTTAGGGTGTAGTCACTATATATTGTCGTAAACAACATTGATTAGATTTTATATGCTCAAAACGCCATGCAGTAGAGCAATCTTTTAATAAAACAAGTTAACCTATAGATTTCTTTTTCTTTTTCGGCTTTCACCACCGATTCAAAATTGACAAGGGAGGAGCTTGATATATTTTTCCTTCTCACCTTTTATAAAATTCTATATCTCCTCCTCCAAACATTTTCAGGATCATGTTTACAAAACCAGTCCGAAATACCAACGCTTTCCCCTACATGCTTCCGTTCCATATTCAAAATTATGCTTCCGCATTTCTTGCTCTGTTCGCACATCGCACATGTCTGCTGCATCGCACGCCCTTGGGGTTGATAAAGAAAAACAGCAAAAACTAGAACGTTTATACATTATATCGGTCATCGAGACCACTGCGAAAATATTATTCCAACCCACCTCTTCCCCCAACGAATACGCGGAGAATCAAAATAGGCAAAGTTTATTTTCTCTTAGCGAAAAAAAAAAGCAACACATATATACACTTCGCAACAACACAGAATGTCCCCATCCTTGTCGGTGTATTCTTGTTTTAATATGGCGGTCTACTACGCGACCTAGGTCAACGCTAAAAACGTTATAGACGCACATCGAACATAGACGCATAATCTGCTGGAGAAAAAGAGTGTTTTAGAGTTTTAAATAGATAATTACTTATCCGGCTGTTTATTTGAATTACTTACATCACCTTCGCATTTATTTTTTTAATAAATTATTGTTTCCGAACAGCCGGTAGCAGTAATGGATTGAGTAGTACTACAGCCGCTACGGTTCTAGTTATTTTTAAAATAACCCGATTAGTTTTTCTTCGGTAAAAGCGTATCTAGTCCAGGGAGTATATACATCAACAACTAATATACAATGCCCGCGAGATTCGTGTAAATATTTGTTATATCGTTTACGATTTGCATATTTGACCTGCTCAGTGTGACCCTTGGAGTGTACAATGTTTTTTCGCTAGAATTTACACCGATATGTATAACTCCTGGACTGGGAACCAAAACAGCGAATTCCAAAAATAATATTTGGTATAGAAAAATCGTCAGTGTGCGGTCAGCATATATCTTTTCGATTTTGAGATTTTTTTTATTACGATTTGATGTTAAATTCCTGGTCAATAATGCCTAAAATAAAAATGATGAATTATTGATAATAAATCCTCAAAAAAATTATTTTATATCGATTTTCTGATACACTTTAAAAAAAATATTCCTTCCCGCGAAGAAATAGTTTTCAAAAAGTAGTAATTTTGGGTTGTTGTTACTGCTTACTTTGAAACAATCAAATATTTCTCTTGTCTTCAAATAAATTACCTTGACAACAAAACATATTTGTTGGGATATTAAATCAAATGTAAATCACTCAAAGAAAACTATTTCCTTCATCCAGTACATTCGGTACAGTTAGAGACAAAGAAATGCTAGTTTTATGTCCAAGTTATCCAAATGATCAGCTAAGGCAAAAGAGTTCCCAAAGGAACAGAAACCTGAATTTGCTAGGGATCTACTGACTAAAGATAGGAAGATTGTCAAAATGATAGTAGGTCTGCTGACTGGTCACTGTAGACTGAATAGGCATATGTACAACATAGGTCTGGTAGATGACGCAACCTGCAGATTCTGCCAAGAAGAGGAAGAAACATCAGTTTGTCCTGTGGCAATGTGAAAGCCTGGCGAGGACAAGGATTCTAGTAATGGACGTGGAGAACACCACATCTAGGAGTTACACAAAGAAGCCGCTCTCAAAGATGATAGGCCTAATTAAAAGAGCAAAATTAGAGAGCGTCTTCTAGGGAAAAGGGGATCACAATAGATCTGAAAAGGTCGCGGTGAAACAGGTCCATAGGCTACCCCAATCCTAATATAATCTAATCTAAATGATCGGCTATGGATTATGGATTCAGTATTAGGTAATTTACCACCAGATAATTTCATATTTCAGGGCCTTGAAACTATCAATCAGAAATCAAATCTTATTTCCGTTAGTTTTGCTTGAGGGCTGTTTGAAGTAACATGTGGTGATGCAATGTTTGCCATTTTTATGTACGTAAATTGTAATTGAGTGATTGCAATGGCTAATTTTATAAAGGATATGTTAGGAGGGTGTACAAAGTTGAGAAACAAGAGAGAAATGTAGTGAAGACAATCATATTATTTGGTACTGCTATTCGATTAATTTAGTAAATCCAGCAAGTTTACTTAACGATGAAAACGAATTATTTTAACAAATATTTTTATCTATAATTTATCTATAATTATAAATTACAATAATTCCACAGTTCATGGGAACCTTGCATAAAAAGACAAAAACTAAATTAATATAAATTTCCTCAAAAAAAAAAAAAGATTGAAAACGTTCTTAAAACAGAATGACAAATAATAACTTATAACTAGAGATGGTGATTTTTGTTGGCACGCAGTGGCGCACACAGAGAAAAAGGATTCTTTAAATCAAAACATTGTTTCTTTGCGGCTATTTAAGAGAACCATTTTTTTTTCCAGTCAATAGTTATTTGTATCACTAGGCCAGAAACTATAGTTTTGCGAGTATAAGTACGAATACTCGCAAAAGAGTTTCTGGGCCGTGTGATACACAATGTTTTTTGGGCCGACAAATCTTAATTTTGAATTGAAAATGGAAAAGAAATTTTGACACTAGGGAGTTGACAGTACAAGTTGGCACACATGTTACATACCTTAGTATTTTGACGTTTCCGAGAATCTTTGGTGTTCTTTGGTGTATGGATGTAGCGTGTCCATTTACGTATAATTTTAAACGAATGCCTAATTCAGTCAATATAATTAAACAGTGGGTAACACCAGAAGTAATTCGGAGCTCGCAATATTTAAAAGATTTATTCTGGCTAAAATCTCGCATGGACAATAGGGAAATCGACATAATATACACAACTCATAAAAAAAATCATAAAAAAGTTATCGAAAATGCAAAATGTGAATTTCAAAGAAATAAAATACAAGCATCGGCAAATAAGAAAAAGTGTTTATGGGGCATTGTTAATGAAACACGTGGTAAGAATTCACGGAATCAGGACAATATTGAAATTAATGTGAATAATGTTTTAACATCTGACAGGGAAGTAATTAGTAATGCATTCGGGAAATATTTTTCAACTGTTGCCAAAAATCAAGTAAAATTAAATTATGGTAGTTCAACAGTTGGTGTAGGTTATTCGGATATATATCAAAGTAGTTTCTTTTTTTCTCCAACTTGTCCTGATTTCGTATCAAAGTGTATCAAAAATTTGAAAAACAAAAAATCTTGTGGCAATGATGGAATTAGTGACTTTTTGCTAAAAAAAATTGGTGACGACATCATTGAACCACTAACATATATTATAAATAAGTCGTTTGTAGATGGTAGATTTCCCATACAATTAAAGAAAGCAACAGTTATACCTCTGTTTAAAAAACAAGATCCTGCTAACATGGAGAATTACAGACCAGTATCCTTGCTGAGTTCAATATCTAAAGTCATAGAACGCGTTGCATATGATCAAATGGTGAAATTTATAGAACATCATAATCTTTTATGTCCGCAACAACACGGATTTACTAGGAAACGTTCCACTGAAACAGCACTATTTCAGAGCTTAGAAATCATATATGAAGCTCTAGACGCAAATAAAAACGTAGCTGGCATATTTTTCGATTTAACACGCGCTTTTGACTGTGTTGACTTGAATATATTGGCTGAAAAACTGTATTCCATGGGCTTTAGGGGCGTGCCGCTGGATTGGCTGACATCTTTTTCGAACGGTAGGTCTATGTCTGTCAAAGTAGGCAACGTGTATTCGCGGGAGTATGCGTGTGACATGGGAGTAGCCCAAGGGTCGGTGTTGGGCCCCCTATTATTCTTATTATTAATAAACGATCTACCGCAATACTTTAATTATGGACACACGATTTTGTTTGCTGATGATGTAACGGTGATAGTAACGGGTGAAAATTCTGCGGACCTTTCATTTATGATAAAGCGTACATTGCAAGATATGGCAGAGTGGTGCAAAACAAACCGATTAATTTTAAATAAAAATAAAACTAAAATATTAAACTTCCATAGACGCAAAACCCCAGATATTATTACAAATATTCCTTGTACGGATGGTGCATCAATATTAGGTGTTACAATAGATGATAAGCTGGAATGGAAAAAACAAATAGCGAACGTGTGCACACAATTGAATAAAGCTTATTTATGTTATTAATCAGTTGAAATATACATTGGAAAGAAAGACCTAGTAGATATTTATACGCGTTGGCATACTCTGCTTCTTTCGTACAATGTTATTATATGGGCGTGGCAACTGGTTGGGAGAGAGTATTCATTACACAAAAGCGGCTCATAAGACTGATTTTTAACATTAATAACCGCGACAGTTGCAAGGATGTTTTTAAAGAAAATAAAATTTTAACTTTTCCCGGCATTTTAATCTATAAATCGGCAGTCTATGTGAAACAAAACTTTGAATTATTTAATAAATACAAAAAACATCACCCTTATACCACCCGCCATATAGAGCAACTGACGATACCCCAAGCACAACCTATCAGCTACAAAGAGATCGCCTATAATTCAATGCTAAGAGTATATAATAGCTTGCCAGATGCATAACTAGCACAGACTGCATTAAACAGTTTAAAAAACAGGTTAGGGCGCTCCTAATAGAAAAATCTCATTACTCCATTAATGAATATTTTTGTTCTTGAATATACACATTTTTTGTCGTTTTTGTTTGTTCTATTTGTTTTTCTGTAAATTATTTACTTCTAAATTTTGTTTGTTGTATTTTGACACATTGTATCCAGTGTTACTGGCTCAAACAATATGAAAATAAACTAAACTAAACTAAACTAAACTAATAAATCTTTTTCTGTAATTTTCTTTCTAGTTTAATATCTATTTATCAATAATAAGTGTAATGAAGACACCAGTTCATCTTAGCATTGTTGAACAATAGCTTAATGACAACTTATTACACCTCTGTCATGTAGAATCTAGTTTGCCAACCTCTAGTGACATTTTTGCCTTTGCGCTTTGAAGTATTGCAAGTGTTGTTGGATGGAGGCGCAAAAAACGTATTTCCTTCAATTAATAAATGTTATTTTAGTGAAAGCAATACGTATTAACTGAAGGAAATAGTTCTTTAAATAGCGATAAAGAAATGTTTCTTTGATTCGAAGAATCCTTTCTATGTGTAGGTAATATAGTTCATGATCCGACCAAAGCGTGTGATCGATTTATATAAGGGTTTTTCCACGGACGGTGGTTAAGAAGTTTTCCGGCTTAACGAAATTCCTCAGTTTTAAAAAATTGAGGTTTGCAGCAATTTGGCACTTACTTTCTTTCTAAAATATTTTCACCTTTTTTTGCACTTCGGTTAAACCGAAGTCGCCACGAACTTTGTTATTTTAAATGGACACCCTATATATTATTATATTTTTGAATTTACCATAAATTCTATGACGATTACCATTAGGGTATCTTATACCTATCTTCAACTGTTTCTAAGATATTACGATTTTTGTTAAATTTTGACATTTACATTGTTGTATGTAATTGATTAATTCTCACTTGATTTAAGTGTCAGAAATCTCCGACTTTGAAAATCAACAAGTACTAACATTGTTTTACCAAAACGTAGAAAAAAAATTCAGTGACATTATACAAGGTGTTTAAAAATTAGTGACATATCCAAGAATTTTGAATGTTGCAAAACTTAATTTTTTCAAATAGAACACCCTCTACATTTTTCTATTTTTGGATATACAATTAAATTCTATACCGATTTGCTGTAGCATTCCCTATACCCATCTTCAGTAGTTTTCTTTTAAATTACTCGTTTTGTTTATTGCCGCTTTCAAATGGCCGAATAATTTCTATCTGGTGGGCCATGACATTAATATCACAACAATTTATTATTATTAGTAAGTATTATTGTCATAATCATTGTTTGTTACACGTCGCGTGTTCAGATAAATGCATATTACTATGGAACTTATGAATTAGATAATGAAAAATATTGAAGGAGCTTATTTTAATCTGGCTACTTTAAATTTATTTTACATTCACTGAGAATGCAGGATGACTTATAGACAATTTACGTAGTTATAGGAATTTATTTTCGGCTAATATATCTAATAAAATTCAGAAAAACTTTGAAATAATACATTACACAGTTACACACTGTACGCAACTTTCGGTACTATTAAGCAAGATTTAATGATTCGTGTGACGAGAACGTTTGATGAATTAGACCCAGTTGAAGTGAAAAGAAGTATAGGGCGACACATTAAGACGTCGAATAATAAAATGCTTGGACGTAAACGGAATTCACATTGATCATTTTTTTTAATGCTCTATGTCATGGTTCAAGTTTATGCTGCTTGTAAATTGCATTTGTTAAGTATGCATGTATCTAATATTCTTCATAAAAACCTTTATAATTTTGAAAATACTTTAATATATCAAAACTTAAAACATTTGTCTGACAAGCACATTACGTTTTAGTGAAACAATTTTTGTTATGTTGTCGTTGTTAATCGTTTATGCCATTTCCTTAATTTGAAACCAAGCTATTAAGAGAATCATTTCAAACTTTTCTGGATTCCGTTAGATATATTAACAACCAATAAATTCCTTTAATTACATGAATTCTTTATAAGTTCTTCCTGCATTCTCAATGAATCTAAAATAAATTTATAGTATCTAGGTTAGAATAGCTCCTCCAAATATTTTCATTATCTAATTCATAAGTTCATAATAATATGCATTTATCTGAACACGCGACCTGTAACAAACAATGATTATAACAATAATACTTACTAATAATATAAATTGTTGTGATGTTAATGTCATGGCCCACCAGATAGAATTATTCGGCCATTTGAAGCGGCAATAACAAAACGAGTAATTTAAAAGAAAACTACTGAAGATGGGTATAGGGAATGCTACAGCAAATCGGTATAGAATTTTAATTGTACATCCCAAAATAGAAAAAATGCACAGGGTGTTCTATTTGAAAAATTAAGTTTTGGCAACATTCAAATTCTTGTATATGTCATAATTTTTAAATACCCTGTATAAAGTCACTGAATTTTTTTTTCTATGTTTTGGAAAACAATGTTAGTACTTGTTGATTTCAAAGTCGGAGATTTCTGACACTTAAATCAAGTGAGAATTAATCAATTACATACAACAATGTAAATGTCAAAATTTTAACAAAAATCGTAATATCTTAGAAACAGTTGAAGATAGGTATAAGATACCCTAATGGTAATCGTCATAGAATTTTATGGTAAATTCAAAAACATAATAATATATAGGGTGTTCCATTTAAAATAACAAAGTTCGTGGCGACTTCCGGTTAACCGGAAGTGCAAAGAAGGTGAAAATATTTTAGAAAGAAAGTAAGTGCCAAATTGTTGCAAACCCCAATTTTCTAAAACTGTGGAATTTCGTTAAGCCGGAAAACTTCTAACCAGCCAGTTCCGTGGAAAACCCTGTATATTTACGTATAATACATAGTACATAATGCCGACCGATCATGTTCAGCCTGCGCCACTGCGTGCCAACAAAAAACACCATCTCTACTTACACTAACATTAACACCTTAAATATTTAATTAAACGTTTTCAATAACCGTAAGGACAAAGTGTGTAATTGTAACTTAAATACTGTTTATAAAATAGAATGTTGTCATTATGACTAAAGCTAGATGGTTCAAAGTTCGCAAATAATAAAAGAATAAAACAACATCAATATGACGTTAAGGTTGGCAACCTTACTACGGGCTTGACCAATCATGTGATTGATAATGGTTATGGATACTTTTTTTTTTAGATTCTGTCATTCTTGATATCAAAAATAACTATAAAAAAAAATAATTTCCGAGGTTCCGTGGCTAAAGTAAAAGGTAGGGTGGTGGGGATAAAATGTGAACTGGGAACCTTGCGTTAAATCTTATGGGAATTTTGGCCATACCACTCATAGTTATTCTACTTATGGTGGTTATTGCAAATCATGCTTAAGTTTTCAAATAAAATTGTGCATCTGAATAACAAAGAAAGACCAAAGGAGTCTGGTTTCAAAGGAATTTGAATGAAAATCTCTGGCGTGCAAGAATTTTGAATACATTGTTAATTTTGAAAAAGTGTTTGTATAAATTATATAGAATTACAATTACAATTTTATGTTAATTTGTTTATAAATTACTACTTTCATAGTGTGGGACAAAAACAAATTTATCTTATTAAAAATACTCAATATTTAATTAAAAATAGCCGTTTAGAATAAAATGTAATATTTATTTAGCAGAATTTACAGATTTTGAAATGATTTATGTCGAAAATTTGTGGGTTCGGGTTATTGCGCAGCTTTAATTACCTTGTATACAATACACCCAAGAATTTAATTAAATCCCTTGCATTTCGTCTATCACTTCAGATAAACGTTTATTCAACACGACAAAAAAAAATTGTAAATATGTAATTTAGCAACCTAACATACAGTAAACGGATGCCGTGAAGTCTTTCACGAAACGTTCAAAAAGTTCAAGTAATAGACGGACAATCCTTTAAATTATACATATTACAACATACGCATAAATATTAAAATAACAATAAGTTATCTAGAATTAATGGAATATTATTAACATTGCATAAACAAAAGCGTGTAAAACAAAGCAATATCCATAACGGCAAGCATGAAATTCAAATATGCATTAATAAATAAATATGCATTATATTTACTCGGGTTCGGTGAATACATTAATTGGATATAATAAATAAACATGCGCCTACCGAATTAATAAACTGCGAATGTATTATGCAAACAACTGAGTGAGAGGATCAATATTTTTTTATTACAATTATAATAATCGATGGCCGTGCATATCCTTTGGTAAATATTGAACTAGATTCCACATTACCAAACTCCAGTGCAAGAATACAATAAAAAATAGATTTCAAATAACTCCTCTCGAAATCTGAAATATAAAAATCTTACGATGTGTCTTGTGGGCGTAATAATACCCACATTATGCATAAAATAGCCGTTTTCACTTTCATTCATTACGCTACCTTGGCGGTCGAAGATGAGAGCAACGTTTTGCCAACAATAACAGCATTCCACGCTTAAATATTTCGCTGAATGAACTGTAAAATGGCAAGGTGTATAGTAAACGATTATTTTGACAAGCTGGCCGTGGTTGAATGTCAACTGAACGCGAAAATAAACGCAAATTGACTATACTATGACGTATCAGCGTCGAAAGACGAGGTAGGTACGAATATCATTGTTTTGGAGAATACTAATTTGCTTAGTATTTCTTTTCTGTAAGAAAATTCGGTTTAAATTTATTACAACCATCTTCCCATTGATTCTACAATTATTGTGTCATATCGAATAGTTACCATACATAGCTGTGGTAAAAATATTCTGAAAGACGGTACTTGTCAGCATTTAATAACAATAATTAACCACTAATGGACGAGTGAGTTTGTGTTTGTAATGTGATGGAATCAGGTCCAACGTAAATCATAATAAATTTTGTATAGTTGCTTTATTGTGATGAAATTTACAAATATATAAGCATTTACTTTATTTTACATACACAATTTACGGGGTAAATTGTATACCTGGGTAAAAATAACCCTTTTGATTTAAATGTGGCCTGGCTGGTAGTCGAGTGGCTTGCACGCTTGGCTATCAGTGCGGAGTCCGGGGTTCAAATCTCGCTCTGGTCAATTACGATAATCGGTTTTTTTCCGGGGTCGTAATGTTGATTAGGAGGGAGATTTGGCTCTGAGGGGGCCTGATAAGCTAATCATATAGCTTAGGCGTTACCACCCCTTTAAAAAAAAAAAAAAAAAAAAAAAAAAAAAAAAAAAATTAGATGATAAAAACTTGAAATCGAATTTTGTTATTCGACGCCTTTTTCAAGCTTGAATTTAAAACAGTATTGACAAACTAAGAATACTACCAGTTAAACCATGAAATGAAGTAATTTTTTTTGTGTCCGTACTATTTTAGTTACCAATAAACCAGGTAATAAATTACTGCAAACTGAGCTAAACTGATTCAAAACTTTGTAAAATTGCCCCGAGATTTGGCCCCCCAACAAGATCTAATGAATGCAATTAACCGATTAGAGATACAAGCAACGAATTATGAATTAGAAATCAATGAAGAAAAGACGAAATATATAAAGATTGAGAGTGAAATAGAAGAAAACATGAACCACCTAAAAGAACTCAAAAATATAAATTTGAAAAGGTTACGACGTACAACTACCTGAGAGTATCATTAGGACAAACATATAAATACAGGATGAAAGAAAGAATACAAAAAAGTTACCAAGCATTTGGCAAAATGCTATTGGAAAGTAAAAACATTGACAAAGCAAACAAAATAAAAATATACAACACTTTAATGATTCCTGGTATTACGTACGCTAAAAGAGAAGAGGAAGACTTGAAGATAATTGAACGGAAGATATGAAGAATAATATTAGGTGCAGATATAACAAAAGAAGGAGTATAAAGAGCAAAAAAAATAAAGAGTTAAAGCAGGAGTTGGAGAACGAGAATATAATAAGCTAAAAATATATATAAAGGCAATAACTAAAGGACGGACAAACTCGTTCGGAGAAGCAGGGAAGCGGAAAACTCAGTGGCGTTGCCTACACGCAGTCTACGCCTAGGAACTTGCATATGTATCTACATACATATGTACCTACATAGTTTCGCGAAGTCAGTAGAAAGTATTATCTAAGGTTCTGTATTCACATGTAAGAGAACTTCATATTTACAAAGGAAAATCTAGAAAGTATTATGTGATTACAAATTTTAAAAACTTATTAAATTACAATAAAAAGTAACAATAATTAACATAATTTAGTGAAAAGAGCTTCCCCTGTTTTTGGCCTAGTTACATCAATATTTTGAATAGAAGTCTTGAGGTAGGAGCGTTGATTGGATTTATTAAGATTTAATACATTTTTTTTTGATAATCGTTTAAATTTAACGTGCCGCGAAATATAACAAACTTGTCAATCATTGTCAAATGTATTGTTGTGGAAAATTACAATGTTTTGATATTAATGATATGTAAATTATTTCTAATCAATGATAAAAAGACTTACCAAGTTTTAGTTTTATTATTTTAAATAGTTAGTGCTCTTTATTCCTGCTTGTTTTATCTTTTTTTTTTAAATACAAGAAATAAAGAAAATGTCACTATTACCTACTATTTAAATAAGTAATACAATTATATATTTTATCTTGTTACAGTGCTTAAAACGTAAATTCAAAATATAAATTATTTTAGCAATTCTTATTTTTCAATGGAAGCCTGAATGGAGATATTTGAATGCTGCACAAATATAATAAACAGCTACATCTAAGACGCCGCCAATGCTTAGACTTAGAATATTGCGAAAACACAGCTGCGTTATCGTTCGTATCGAACAAACAAGTTATGTATATACATGTCATCGCTGTGCATTGAAATATTCCACGTAATTTACGGGCGCATGTAGTTTTTATACATGGGTGTGTTTTTCTTATTCAGTTAAAACAACTAGAGGATTTATACGGGCAATCGGGTGCTTTTCTATCAACACCCGTATGTGCGTTTTTCGTTCGGTACGCGAAGCACCTTGCTTTAGCAATAAGATTGAATTGGGCGGGTCACATAATGAGGAGAAGACAAACGGAGATGGTGAGAAGGATCATACGGTGGATTCCACTGTGGTCAAGAAGGAAAGGTAGACCGTGAAAGACCTGGAGGGAAAAGACAGAGGAAGATGCGCGAGCACTGGGAATAGCGGATTGGAAGGAAAAGTGCCGGGACAGAGTAAAATGGAGAAAAATAACCGAATTAGTAAAAACAAATGACAAAATGTAGATGAATATGAGAAATAGAAAAACGAGGATTAATCCACCTCAATATACGAAATTTTATATTAACCATAATCCTAAGGTTTGTAAGGCAAGACGATAATGATGATTACAGAATTATAAAAATATTTTTCAATATATCAAAAAAATCTATATTTCGGGCCGGAGGTTTTTCTAAAAACAACACAGGCTGTAAATGTAATTAACCGCAATACTACAACTGAAAATTTTACACATTAGCCGATAACAGAAACGGAGACACATATATTGTGCATCGGCGAACGCCAAACCGTTAATTTTTTATTGGGTGGAACATTTTTTAAAAATATACATTTTCAGACTTTTTTTCCTTTAAAAATACTAATCTCACAAACACGATTTTTTGTTTGTGAGATTAGAATCACAAACCAAAAATCGTAAATCTGTAAAAATTTGAAACTTTACTTTCGAATAAAAAAATTTAAAAAAATGGTTGCCGACCCTATTATCCAAGTTTGACTGTACTAGTTTCGTGCGGTAGCAATAGATGGTGTAACGCAGATCGTATGGTACTCAAGTTTCCTATTTTTACTATATATAGTGTTAATCTTTGTATTATTCTCTCAAGGCACTGCTTTGACAAACTTATCCTTTTTAACATTTTCTTTTTGGGTTGCCGATACGAGTAAAAGGTGAAACTGCCCAAAACCTCTTAAGTTAACATTTGTTGATAGTTTATGATGATTTACTCAATTACTTTAAATAATATATTTCCACGTAAAACAAGTTATTTCTCTTCACCCAAACAAAATAATCTTCAGCGATCTTCGTTCGAGGGATATTTTTTCACAAAATCCCTCTCAATAATAAAAATACTTGCACCAATTAATCAAAGTTAATTCTGTATGGCCAGGTAACTACGCACTCGACCAGTTGTGTAAATAATATCTGGAAAGCAATGGTGGCACCCTACCGTTCGTCGATTAAATATTTACAGAGACATACACTTGTTTTGTTTAGAAATACAGCGGGACGCCGATTCAACAGAGAAATCCGCGAAAACGGACACCAGCGACGCGAGTTTCGACATTCGAGGCGAAATTTAACCGAAATATCCGCAGGTAGGTACTACATACACCAGAAGAAATGCGGAGAGTAAGGAAAAAAAAAAGGACTAACCATACTTGCGCGGTGATCGTGCGTATATACGGTCTTCGGTTTTAGCATGTCTTTAACCTAAAATATCAATATTTAAATGAGATTATTTTTTCAGTGTTAGTCTCAACATCCTCTCAACGGAGTCGGCGGGGTGCCCAATATATTTATTTACTATATCGCGTGTACAATACCCCAATGTTCACAATATTGGGATTTATACAAATAAATATGGTTAGCCTCAAGTTTGATTATTTTCTTATAAAACAGTTTTAGTTTCTCCCGTTTGCGGGCGGCCGCTTCTTGTAGTGCACGTTGTCAGTGGCGTAACGTCATAAATGATGACGATAATATAGTCAATTGACGCAATTAGTGATATGAAGAAAAAGAAGAAATTAGAAAATAAAATTAAGGAATTATACCTGGAACAATATAGAAGAAATGTGTATAAATATCTTCTGTCTTTCTGGTTGTATGTTGATTAATTTACTGTTTTGTGAGATACGGGACTCATTCGACGCTGTACCGAACTATCGATCAACCGACACGTGTAGTTTATAACACCGGTGTGAACTTGGCAAGCAACTTTATTAAAAAAAAATAAACGTAGTACGGTTCGATTATACTTCGTTTGTACCCGTTTGTACCACCTTCAGTTTCGTTTGTACCTCAAAGGTTAAAAAAATAGAAAGGGTTAAAAAAAATTTAGCAAGCAAGTACAAGATATTCAAAAACGGACAACGCCATTCGAAAGAGCATTGTTTGTACCCGTTTGTACCTCCATTTAAATCGTTTGTACTTCCACCAAACCGGAAGTAGAAACATTTGAAAATAAGTAAGTTGGCGAGGGAAATTTCGCTCATTTTTGAGATATCGGAAAACGGCCAACGCTATTCAAAAGAGCATCGTTTGTACCCGTTTGTACCTCTTTTTACATCGTTTGTACTTCAACCAAACCGGAAGTAGTGACAATTCAAAATATGTCAAAGAGAGAAATTTGGCTATTTTTTAAGATATCAAAAAACGACCAAGGCTATTCGAAAGAGCATCGTTTGTACCCGTTTGTACCTCTTTTACCATCGTTTGTACTTCAACCAAATTTCTCTCTCATATCTTCAAATGGTTCCGGTTTGGTTGAAGTACAAACGATGGTAAAAGAGGTACAAACGGGTACAAACGATGCTCTTTCGAATAGCCTTGGCCGTTTCTTGATATCTTAAAAAATACCAAAATTTCTCTCTTTGACATATTTTGAATTGTCACTACTTCCGGTTTGGTTGAAGTACAAACGATGTAACAAGAGGTACAAACGGGTACAAACGATGCTCTTTCGAACAACTTTCGCCGTTTTTTGATATCTTAAAAAATAATGTTTCCCGTAGGTAGAGCCAAAAACTTTAGTTATTTAAGACAAATATTGTAAACTCGTAGAATTTTTTTGTATGGATGTTTTTTACAGTTAGTTAATTTGTTTACACTTATTATACCTATTTGTATCTGATGAAGCTGCTGTGCGGCTAAACAGCTGTTATACTTGAATAAAATTGTGTAAATCTATGCATCAAAAATTGTTTTCATTACTAGTTAAGATGGATTTTACAACAAGTAAAGGCAAAATCAATTCAAATTATAATTAAGTATTCCCAAAATTTTCCAGATGTCATAGTCAATAAAAAAAATAATAAAAAATTACGAAGTACTGCAATTCTATTGCTATTATTTGAAAGAATAGATACATTTTAACAGAATTTAATTATATCACGTTCTGTGGAAAACTAGCATTAAGAAGATATGACGAATCAAAGATTTCTGAAAGCTGTGAGATTTTTAGTGACTTAATTGACTTTTCCACAGAACTGGATACCAATTTGAAAGAAAATTTTTAAAGATACTACGTCCATATACAGGGTGTATTAAATAAAAAGTAAATTTTGCTTGGGTGTTAACTACACGACATATAAAGCACAAACCCGCCGAAACCGAATTTCATCATTAAAAAAATAAAAAAAAAAAAAGGAAAATTTAGAGCCAAAAATTCTTTAGTCCGGGCCTGATGCAAGGAAACGTCATGTTAAGCACCCGCTAAACGTGGTATTATGTATAAATACATTGCACTCATTTAGTATTATTCTTAATGGTATGCCGTAAATTCATTTAACGTCATTCTGAATAAATAAAGGCCAATCGGCCAGTGTGCTCTTGTAAAAATAGAAAAACTGAGGCATTTTAAATTTCTTCTTTTTATAAAATAAACATTCCTTTTTTGTTAAGAGCATTCTACGTAAGTCTACAAAGTATTATTTTTAATATCCTGATAAGACGTTCGAGTTTCACCGGATATGCGACTTCAGTAGTTACAAAAAACATCAATATTTTTCTTTTGCTTTGTCGAATCGAGAGTTAGTTGTTAATAAACGGTACCACATGAATGTGAGTTATTTCTTTTGGATTTATTTAATCAAATAACGCAAAATGAATTGAATCGAATTAGACAGAAATAAATGTGATACAGAAATTTTACAAACACGCCTTTTACTATGATGTCGCGCGAAAATGAATCTATACATTCCCGGCGCTTTGCCGATGCATCAAGTTTCGATTTTCTTTATATGAAATCATGATGGTCCTGAAAAGGATCGTTTTTTCGAGACAGGAAGAATTTAAATAAAATGTTCGAAGTGGCTTGCACTCAAAGCGGCGATCCACATAAAACTAACAGGTGCGGCTCTAGCCCACGGCATTTACAAAATATTTTTTTTTCTCGTTAATGCTTACAGATAAACCCCCTGTGCATTAAGACTTTTTGATCGTATATGATTATAGCTGCTACATATTATTATATTTACCTCTATATCTGATACACCCTGTATAATATATAATCGTATGCTGTCAAGAAATTAAAGATCAGATTAATAACAGTGAATTTTTGGCAATTCAGAGCAATGAAACAATAGTTATATCAAATCACAGTCAAACGGTGATAACAGTTAGATATTTTCGTAACAGATATTGTGTGTGATTTGTGTGTATTGTATTGTTTAGAAGTTTTTCTTTGTTAATCTCGTGCTACCAGATGATATTTCTCTTTATCTGTTCTTCAGTTTTCTTCTTTTATCCACCTTTCATAAACGTCTCTTCATGAATTTATCTGGTCTTATTGTTTCAGTGTTCTTTGTATTTCTCTAGGACTTCGTGTGCTATATTTTTGCAGTAAGTACTCCTAAGATAAGTTGTAGGCCTATATATGAAGCTGCTCATCTGTTTTTTTTTTGCTAACTGCATTAATTTTTTTATTTTCACTCGATTCTTCGAGTACCTACCCACAGTAAAGTAGTTTTATTGCGGTATTATAGTAAAGCTATTTAATTCTTGAATACCTTCACTAAACTTGCTTGAAAAATAGCGGCGTAATTTCCTAGTGGAATGATCTGCCTGCAAGCCACATCAATTCACTTTTCATCTTCGTAGTCGGATTGATTCCAGTCTTTGCGAACTGTAATTTTCACTTAGAAGTTTCCATTGTGTTCCCAAAAGTGTGGCGTTTGAAGATGCACAATGTTTAAGTTATTTTAAGTTCTGGATTTGTGGTATTGCAATTTGGTATCAGAAAAAAAAAACATAGAAATTATTTCTACCCAATCCTTTAATGTAATATTATTAGCAACCGGTTTCGGGTCTAGGCTATCCTCAGGCGTAATATTTCAAATCAGAAATTATTTTTTTAATGACGTAGCTTTAATTTCTAATTTGACGTATTACGCCTGCGGATGGCCTACAGCCGAAACCGGTTGCTAATAATTTTACATTAAAGGATTGGATAGAACTAATTTCCTTATTTTTTTGTTTCTAATACCAAATGGACAATATTGTTGCATGCCAATCCTACATTTCTGCCACTTGGGGTTTCTTACTATATGGAATGCCCCATTCTTGTCGCTTCGATTAGCTGTATTCGTTTTACACCTTTGGGTGTATAACGTTTGCATATAATGTTCAACAAAAAACAAAATTGGGCCCACGAATTCCTTATGGCCGACCTGAAAGTAAGGACAATTTAATGCGCAAACGCGGTTTTGTTTGGGAAAAGGTTTGCACACACTAGCGATGTAACGAATACGTGATTTTACACATTCGGGAATGCGAATGCGAATATGTGCACTAGACATTCGCGAATGCGAATGCGAATGCGAATATTAACTTTTTAACTAGCATCATCTATTAGTTTTCAGTTTACAACTATACGAACACTTGCATTAAGCACACGCAGAGAATTAAATTTCTCCATCACCGCAGCGAAACTAGCCAAGTACAACCGTTTGGACTTTTTACGCCTTATTCTTGTCAATTCAAGTTTAGTTTTGAGGTTATTGATGGTTATTATAATGTAAATTGCAAATTTGTGCTCAAAAGGTTGTTTTAGAATTTCAATGAATTTGAATATTAGTTTTTTTTTTCTAAATTATCCATTTTAACAGGTAAGAAAATGGATAATTCGATATTCGCAATATTCGCATTTTTTTTGCGAATGCGAATATTCGCGAATGCGAATATTCGTTACATCACTAGCACACACGGTACACAATTAAACGTTTCTTCAAATATTTTGACGTATATTTAGGATTTAAATTTGTAACTATTCTTCACTGACCTCCAAGTAATTACACACATACAGTTAGTTACGCCACTGTTCCATTAATTCAAGCGTTTCCGCTGGCTTACGCCCAGGGTCGGATTGTACGCGATGGTTACAACAAACCATAAGATATCGGTCTTTACGAGACAACCCACCGGGCGCACCATGTTAAAAATTGAAAAGCGGAAACGGCACGACCGTTCTGTTTACTAGGAAATGTCAGCGGCCAACTGTAAAACAATTGAGAGATGTATTGCAATTGTTTCGGTGGCATCAGAGCGTGTGTACTATATAGGCACCGATCACAAATAAATATATAGGGCTAGCTAACAATAAGAGAAGACATGGCTACATGAGATAGTTTTTGAACTATTTATAGATTGATTTATAGATAGAGGTGATTCTCAATATATGCGACAAACTTTAAGAGCTGATTTTTGAGGTTATTTCGATCATAAAAGTTCATATGAGTATATGTCCAAAACGGTTTGGTTTTAAAGTTATTGAATGTTTAATAATAAATTATGAACTATGACTAACAGGATGTAATATCACAGTTGGTTCTTCAAACACTATTGTGTTGAGAGGGAATTGTTTATTTGTCATTTCAATATTTGTCAATAGTTGTCAGAATATTCATTCAATTTATTGCCAGTTTCTGTTTTCTAAAATGAATTTACACGAATGCTGAGATGTGTGATATGCATTTCGTTTACGGTCTTACCAATGGAAATTCGCGTGCTGCTAGACGTCTTTATGAAGAACGATACCCGAACCGTATCATCACGCATCATTCAATATTTGCCCGTCTTCACCAACGTCTTAGTGAAACGGGAAATTTTAAAAAACGGACGACTGATAACGGGCACCCATCTACAGTGAGAACTCCACAAGTTGAAGAAATGTACTAAATGAAATTGAGGAACATCCTACTACAAGCACCAGAAAAATTGCGTTTGCTTTAAACATTAATCAGGCCACAATTTGGAGAATATTGAAAGATCAACTGTTGTATCCATATCACATTCTACAGGTGCAGGCACTTTTGCCGGCAGATTTTCCGCAAAGAGTGGCTTTTTGCTAATGGATGCAACACAAAATCGCACAAAATCCTGACTATTTGGCTCCAATATTCTTCACCGACGAGGCTACCTTCTCTGGAAACGTGATTATTAATTTTCATAATAATCACATATGGGTCGAAGAAAATCCGCACGAACTAGTGAATGCCCGTCATCAACATCAATTCTCTGTCAATGTGTGGGCCGGAATTGGTGGAGATCACTTGATAGGTCCACATTTTTTACCGATGCGGTAAAATGGCTAGGTATACCGCAATTTTCTTGAAGAGGAGCTACCACTACTGCTGGAAAAACTTCCGTTGCAATTAAGATTACAAATATATTTTATGCATGACGGTGCTCCAGCGCATTTTAGTTTAGTTGCTCGCGAGTTTTTGGACAATACGTATCCAGATCGGTGGATAGGACGGGGAGGTCTACAATCGTGGCCTCCACGGTCTCCAGACTTAAATTCCTTGGATTTTTTTCTCTGGGGTCACCTTAAATCATTAGTTTATACGACTCCCATTGAAAATGTCGATGAACTGAGAAATCGTATTATCGCAGCTTTTCAAACAATTCGAAATAGCCCTGGTATTTTAGAACGGACTCGCCAGTCAATACAACGGAAGATAGAAGCTTGTATTGCAGTTGGGAGCGGTCATTTTCAA
Source organism: Protaetia brevitarsis (assembly GCA_004143645.1). Lineage (NCBI taxonomy): Eukaryota > Metazoa > Arthropoda > Insecta > Coleoptera > Scarabaeidae > Protaetia > Protaetia brevitarsis. The sequence continues at coordinate 191,897 of RXPK01000630.1, forward strand.
CAGTTGGTATAAGTTAATTTTGTTTTACTAATTATTTTGTTAATTTATAATAAAAACATTAATTATGTTAACTTAGTATTAAACATTGTACAACTTTAGAACTAAGCGATTTTAGACATATGTTCTTATGAACTTTTATAATCAAAATAACCCCAGGAATCAGCGCTTAAAGTTTGTCGCATATATTGAGAATCACCCTGTATAGAGAAAAAAAAAGCCTAAATGACATGTATTCTGTTTCGATTTTAATCTTTTTATCTGTGTAATATCCATGATTTTTCCGTTATGCATTTCAGGCTTTTAACATTGCGTAATTAATCTTGCACTTTACACATTTGCCGACTAACACGCATACACACAACAGTATAACATGCATAGTGCACATATGCGAAACTGCGTCCGTAACATTTGCTTTAAAATATACATCCTGTTTGACTGACGAAAAATAAGTACGTGGTGTTATGTGCATGACCGATTGGAAAGAACCCGATTTCGAACTTCAATACTTATATTCCTCTTGATGGATTAAGTGCGTGCGCGAGAATGTTTACAGTAGTACATGAATATAATATATGCGGAGAGGAAATTTACAATTTTAGGAGAGAAGTTTCAACAAAGTAAGGGAAATTGTGTGTCGTCTATCTATCTTGAAGGTTGCAATATTGAATTGATGATCATGTGGACATCCGCCAAACGGACTCCTTGCGTCTTTGTTTTAATATATAAATCTATAAAAGGGACTTCTACTAGTGACGACATACGTACTTACATCGTATGTCCTTGTTATATGAAAGGTAAAATTCACGATTGATGAATTAAGCAAAACTTTTGGGATCAGTATAGTAGCTATCTATATTCAGCAATACATTTTTTTATTGTGGGAGCCCGAGGGTAATATCAATGTATTCTTTGAGACTGTCAAATATACTAAATTTATATTCTAAGAAATGTGATAATATCATTATTATAGGTGACATTAATATTGATTTTTGGAAGGATTTTCAAGCTAAGGTATTGTTAACCGATTTTATGAGTAGTTATGATTTGTGTTGCAAAGATTTTCAGCCAATTGGAGACAGTAGTTCTCCTTGTAAAATTGATTATATATTGACCAGAGCGTCAGTTTTTTATTATGAGCGTGTAGCTGATCTACTATTAGGTGATTACAAAGCTCTAATAGCTGATTTTTTTACTTTAAAGTAGCTTCTGAAGAAGACTTCTTCTTATCTTTTCACTAAGCGACATTAATGAAAATTTTTCTTTATTAATCGACACTCTAAGATATTATAATGACGTCTGTTTTCCAGTAAAAAAAACTGTAAGTTTCCCAAAAATAAAAGTGGAAAAAACTGGGTATCAGCTAAGGTTATAAATGCTAAAAATAATTTACTTAATCTTTACCATATTACTATTGTAAGTAACAATGAAAATCTAATTAACGTTTATAAGACAATGAAAAGGGAATGTAAGAACATGATCACAGCAACTAAAAAAGAATATTACGAAGGCTTAGAGAATAACCAAAAATGTATCTGGAATTTAATTGAAAAGAAAAAAGAAATAGGGGCATAAGCAATAAGAAAGTTGAATTAATTAAGAATGACGCTTCCATTGTAGATGAGTATGAAATAGCAAATGCATTTGCTGGTCATTTTGTTTCTGTTGCAAATTTAATAATATGTAGTAAGTATGCAATGAAATGTACGAATGATGTGAAACTAGATGACGGTAACAAAAATACTCCAAACTGTGGTACTGGTAATACTGTAAACTTCTGCAGAAACACTGAACTGTTCAGTGTTTCTGCTGATGATGATAGCTTTGCTATCGAAACGTACGTCCAGTTTGGTGCAATTTGTGGGTGAGGGGTTTAGGAGAAGTTTATAGATGCCGGTACAGTATCACCTAATATTGTGATGTATGAGTTGTTTTTTTTTACCCAATAAACGAACATGGAGTTCTAAACGTTATTTACAAATTGAGTAATACCAATGCAACTTGCCATAACTGCATTTCTATTAGAGTTATAAAAATGATTGCAGATATTTTAGTACCCCTTTTAGCCAATCTTTATAATGAATCTATAGCTTGCGGTAGGTATCCCGATGTTTTCGAATCATTGTAGCAGATTCCACTGCTAAAAAAAGGCAATCCCAAATACATCAACAATTATCGTCCAATAAGTCTTAAGCATGCAAGACTCTGTATCTTGCTAAGTTCAGTTGTAGCAGTTTGGTGCTGCACCTTTGTGTAGATTGTAGTGATGATCATGATATTTTTCTGTTACGTACATGCAAAACAGTTTGTCATAGTTGCACTACGCTCTGCCTCCTTTAGATCATAGTTTAGGTTCGGTTCTTGTCTGGTACAAGTTGACGAACACACAAAAACTTATCCTTTTCTAAAACTTTTGTAAACAAACACCAGATCTTAGTAAAGGACCACACCAAATGACTTCAACGTCTAGTAAATGTTCTCCGATATGGAAACTTTAACTTTGGGTTTTTCCTATTCGGAGCACACATACTGCAAAATTTCATACAACACTTATATATGATACAAAAAGCACCCATCGTTTGCTTGTTATTATTGGTCAATTTGTTTGTGGCACGTCGCAATAGATGTTCCTATCAAATCAACTGGATTAATTTCACTAGCAATTACTAAATTCTATAATTCTTTTAGAAATGAAGAAAACATGTGGGATTTTATTATTTAAAATTATGCTACTCGTTAGTGCTGCTTTGATATTAGTTACTTACTCGGATTTATGCTCGCGAGTATTAGTTTAGGAATAGATAATGTCAGTCAGCCTCCTCAGTTTTGGGATAATGTGATTTTCATAGATTTATTGACTACTATTGACACTATTATTGATGTATTAATTACTATTGTTGTTTAATATTCTTAAACATTGTATTACTGTAAAGTTTTCTTCTATCTATAAAAAATTACCAAAACCAGGTTTAAGATTATTTATAAAATTCTTAAATAAAACAATTAAGTTCGCAAAGAAATTATTTATTTTATGAACTCTCCGTTTATTGTATTTTCAGGAAAAATATATCAGCTATCGCTATGTAATCTGACGTCGCTGATCTATTTTCTGGAAATATGGTCAACACTGGGTCTCTTTACAAACTGTCTTTATGTAGCACAGGTTTATTAACAATTATATAAATATTAATGGATTTATAATACATAACAAACATTGTAAGAAAGCGTATTGTTCGTCAATCTCAGTTAGTGCTAAAATATTTATTGTTGAATTTGATTACATTTAATACTTTTTCGTTGCTACTGCCCGAAGCTGTGTTACAGACCAAAAGTGTTAGCTATATTTCAATAAAATAGAACGACATTGGATTACACAGGCGATAGTTAGGATATATTTCTTGAAAATACAATAAACGGAGGGTTAATAAAATAAATAATTTTTTTATGAAATTAATGCTTCAAAAATTTTGTAAATAATCTTAAACTGTTTTTGTAATTTGTTTAATACATAGAAAAATATTTTAGTAATTACAATATTTAAGAATACTAAAACAACAATAATGAATACATCAATAATGTGTAATTATCAATGTGAAAATCACATTGTTCAAAAACTCAGGAGCTGATGACATATTGTCTATTGCTAAAGTATACTTGCGGCATAAATCAAACTAAGCAACTAATATCATAGTAATAGGTAATATAATTGTAAATCCCATCGCCATATGTTTTCTTAAAAAAGGAATTATCTCTATGTAACATCAAACAAGTTAAATACATACATGTGTATGTCTAAATAGTGCCGTCTACTCAAGAGGCCCTTTAGTGTTATGTATTTTTTTGCATTAATATTTCCGTATTCGGTATTTCTAAGGAAACACCGCCACCGAAATTCCAATGTGTTTATTTAATGTATAAACGTTTTTCTCTATATATATTTATATTTCTATTTAAATTTTTAGTCTTTACCTTTGATCGCAATAATACACACAAAAAAAAGTGATTTATGGTTTAGATAAGTGCATATATCTTCTGAAAGCTACATTTACACCCAAGAAATTTTAAAATTCACGATTGCTGGTGTCCCGATTTTTCCTGTGAGTGTACATTATGAAAAAAGGAGTTATTTGTCAATTTTTTTTGCGAAATTGTGTTATAAGACAACGAAAAACAGGCAACCAGTCATATTCTATGCAACAGTTAATACTTGATCAATTCAATTGCAATATTTATATCAAAACAATTCTCTATTAGCCATTTTAGTAAGTATAATATCATTTACTTACGTATATGTGTTTCAAGTTACCACCCAATATTAAACACATAAAATAATGCCACTGCGTACGAACAAATAGAAAAAGAGAAGCTGATTTTCCCCTCAAATTTTGAACGCTGACGTTTTCGACGTCAAAATAATTTATAAATATTATTACAGAATACCGCGTATGCACTATAAAATCAATACGTTACGATTTCTGACAATTCGCACGGGAATCGAACCATTTGGCGCGCATAAACTCTAGGAAAAATTGCTGCCGAGCCGCAGAACAGAGGCTGTAACTTCGGATCTTTACGATATCAAATCTGTAGCGTGTGCCCGCGATTATTATTAGTAAACAATCCCGGGCACTTTGAGATATTACATGCGGGCTGTGTGCATCAGTGGCCAATCCTGACGTTTTAATAAGATATCACGTGACTTTTCATTTATTTGTGTGAAGATATATTTAAGAATGATTGTTAAAAAATATATGACTTTACTTGTGTGTGTACTGCCTGAAATTTACTAAGCACGAATACCTACAACGGTAATTATATGAGAAAAAAAAATATTGTAGGTATTTCCAAGGAAAGCTTGTAAATGGTAAATATGTAGTATAATATTCTGATGAGGGTTTGTATACTGCAGTGGAGTGTACTCAAGGACAGTCTCTGCTGATGCGGCCGAATTTCGACTTTAGGGGATGCAATCTGATCTTGAAATTTGACCCAGATTTTGTTTATACAAAATAACTTTTGAAAAATAAAAGGTCCAATAGCGCACTTATACCGTTTACACAGTTCTGTCGCCTGGTTTAGCTATTTATATACTGGGCGTTACAATAAGCACTGAACGACGTATATTGTGCTTATTTGATCGAATTTAGAAATCGGTTATAAATGCTTTTTTTGTTATCAAATAGTATAGAATAGAATAATTTATTTGGTTAGAAGACACAAAGTCACAAAAACAGGTAAATTAAGAAGACAAAAAAATAAAATAATTAAATTAAACTAAATGCAACTTATAAACTAAATAAAATTGTAATTTTTAAACTGAATTAAATAAAGTTACTGATAGAAAACAAGACACTGATGACACTCAAACTGACAGAAAATGCGGTCATGAAGTGCCTAGTGCGAAATATTTTGATAAGTCTTAAAAGTTGTGACACAAAAGAAAAAGCATACAAAGGAAATTAAATATTTATACAAACTGTTCACAAAATTATGAATTTTGACATACTTCGTTATTCTAGTGGAAATATTCTGTATGCTGTTACAAACTATCACATGGTTTCATGTCTGGTATAATTTTACACTGATTCTCAACACACAATGGAACCACATAACGTACGTGAATAGCTTTATAAATGCACTAATCGATTAATGAGTTTTATCGGATATCCTAAGTTAAAAAATTATCTACATATTAACAAAAATACCATAGAGAACTCAGAACTCGTTTCATAGTCTTTCTCGACTTCTCTGATATAGCCGTCCTTATGAAGCTAGTTCTTTCACATGCTGTTATGGTCACAGCAAGGAGGTCTGCGTTCCGAGCGAACAGACGCACATACGGGTGTCGATAGAAAGTTACCCGATTGCTCGTATAAATCCTCTAGTTGTTTTGGGCGAGTAAGAAAAACACCCTTGTACAAAAACTACATGCGCCCCTAAATCACGAGGAATATTTCAATGCACAGCGATGACGCATGTATACATAACTTGTTTGTTCGACACGAACCACAACGGAGCTGTGTTTTCGCATATTCTAACGCATTGGCGGCTCCTAGATGTAGCTGCTATTTAATTGTGCAGCACTCAAATATCTCCGTTCAGGCTTTCATTGAAAAATAAGAATTGCTAAAATAAATTTATATTTTGGAATACGGTTTAACACCGAACAAGATAAAATATATAATTGTCTTATATTCATTGTGTTTTACTAAAAAAAAAAAATAAAACAAGCAGGAAAAAGAGTCACTACCTAATTTAAATAATAAAACAAAAACTTAGCGAAGTCTTTTCATCATTGATGAGAAATAATTTACATATTATTAATATCAAAACATTGTAATTTTCCCAACAAACATTTGAAAATGATGGTAAGTTTGTTATATTTAGCGGTACGTTAAATTTAAACGATTAAGAACAAAATGTATTAAATCTTAATAAATCCAATCAACGCCCCTACCTCAAGACTTCTATTCAAAATATTGGTGCAGCTAGGCCAAAAACAGGGGACGCTCTTTTCACTAAATTATGTTAATTATTGGTACTTTTCATTGTAATTTAATAAGTTTTTAAAATTTGTAACCACACAATACTTTCTAGATTTTCCTTTGTAAATATGAAGTTCTCTTACATGTGGATACAGGACCTTACATAATATTCTCTAGTGACTTCGTAAAACTATGTAGGTGCGTATGTATGTAGATACATATGCAAGTTCCTATTAGGCATAGACTGAGTGTAGGCAACGCCACTGAGTTTTCCGCTTCCCCGCTTCTCCGAACGCGTTTGTCCGTGCTTTAACTTTAATAAAGCCTTAACCTATTTAAGTAGCAGAAATGCTATAGGATGCTGAAAGTTTGTAGCATTAAATGTTCAAGATTTCTCAACTAAACCGCTTCGTCGCGACGAATAAAACTGTTTATATTTTGAAAAAGCTCTTCACACTAGGGATGTAACCACCAATAATTAAAATAATCTTTATGGTAAATAACGGATCAGATCGCCACGTCAATGTGTTGTCCGTTGGTCAGCACATAACTGTTTATGCACACCCTACACTATTTGGACCAACATAATGTAAATCCTGTAATTGACGATATACTTTCCACATTATGAACAGTGGTCGTTTATGTGATTTCCTTCTTGTGTGACTGATGAACTTAACAGGGTGTATATAAAAAAGTAAATTTGCTTGGGTGTTAACTACAAGAATATAAAGACAAACCCGCCGAAATTGGATTTCATCTTAAAAAAATTAAAAAAAGAAAATTTGAGCCAAATTCTTTAGTTCGGGCCTGATGCAAGGAAACATCATGTAACAACCGCTAAACGTGGTTATGTATAATACATTGCACTTTCGTATTTTCTTAATGTATGCCGTAACTTCATTACGTCATTCTGAATGATAAGGCCAATCGGCAGTTTGCCCTGGCAAAAATATCAAACTGAGGTATTTTAAAATTTTTCTTTATAAAAAAACATTCTTATTTGTTAAAGCATTCAACGTAAGTCTACAAAGTATTATTTTAATGTCCTGAAAGACGTTCGAGTTTCAACGGATATGCGACTTCAGTAGGAAAAACCAAGCCCGAGGCGGCCGCCCACTTCTGTAAAACTTCAGTTCATTAATATGTTGCCATTATGCTTCATAAAACCTAGTATCCCAGTATCAGCAATACAATATAAATAACCTTAACACTTGATAATTTAAATATATAAGTGGAATTTGGAAAATTTCCGAATATAG